>JAIUCT010000017.1:9751784-9778289 GCA_021307375.1 Tetraneura akinire | reverse complement strand
ATAATAATAATAATAATAATAATAATAATAATAATAATAATAATAATTATAATAATATACGCAACAAATATGAGTTTACATTTCTTGTAAAACAAACGAATGGCGTACGCCAACGGTACGCGACCGTTTTAAATTAACCGTTTTGTTCGTGTATACGGCGGTATGTAAAGTTTAATAATTATTATTCAAATTAATTTATTCGCGTTTATCAATTATTCATTCATTCGAGTCAAAAGTGTTTCCCCCCTCTCTCCCCCTATAATAAACGAAATTAATTTTAATTTTATCGTCGTTCTAAAAATCGCGACGCCCAATTTTTTTTTATACGTATATATGATCGTTTTGTTACCGAAATTCGATATTTAATATTGTTTCTTCGAAGTAATAAAAGAAAAATTTTTGTTAAAAAAAAAAAAAAAATTTAATCGACAAATAATAATACGAGTTATAATATTATTGTTCGTCGACAATTCATTTTCAAATTCGTATACTCATACCGATGTTATAACGATCAAAATTTGAGGCAGAGGTACTTTAAATATTTCAAAAATGTCCTGTCGATTGTAAACAAATTTAAATTTGTATATTATAATTATTCTATTATCATGAAATTAAAATTTATTATTTAAAACCCAGGAATTCGACTCGTTCGAGCAGTGAGCTTTTCCGACTTGTTTATTTAAAACTGCGTAAGGGTGTGTAGTTCGTACTTTGTATTTATACTTGGTTTTATTAACAAAAACACAATTAATTTTGAACAAAGTATAGTTACGATTAATTATTTTTAAGTTGTTTAATTATTACAGTTGCGCTTGCTCTGAATATTTATTCATAATTATTCTAAAAATGTTTATGGTATTAAACGCACATGTTATTCAAAGAATCGTGTCCATCGCCTATAGTCATTCGGTTACGTGCTGATGCGGTCGTGTAAATAATTTATGCAATTAATTTCACGAATATGAACCAATAATACTATAAATACATAATTATTATAGTGTGTGTATTTATATTAAACATACTGTAAAAAAATTAATAAATATACACACGAGCATACAAAATACAAAAAACTAACAAAATTTAAAAAAAAAAAGAAAGAATTATTTTATGAAAAAAAAAATTTTTTTTAATTACTAAAATAAATATTTATTTTTATAATAATAATAATAATTTAATTTAATTATATTGAAAAAATTTATAATATAATATGTACCTCCTATATTATATTTTAAGAAAATACACACGAATTTTCAGTAGACTGAATTCATCGACTAATAAATAAATTATTCACACGGTGATAAGTTAAGAGAGTTTATGTTCATTATAAATTAAATTTGATATTTCTTAATAACAAGTGTGATTTCCACACACACACCTTTCCAGTTTATGAGCTCATTCACAACTTAATACTTATTCTACGGGTTTAATCATAATTTATAACCTATACTGTTCACAATTATATCATTTTTTAACCCTATCATAATTCAGAGAATAAAAAATTACAGACTTTAATGTCGTTCTTCTTATTATAATCGACGTAAAATTATACGAATACAAATTTTTAAATTTTATATACGAATGTATATCAATTTACTTATACTTTAAAGAACAACAATAATATATATAACGAATGGACATTATAATTTCATATGTATGCGAGTGTACGTATGATTTTTTAAAAATACTAAACATCTAACTGAGAATATATTAAAATGTAATAAATAAGTAATACCCGATTGTACTTTCCGTTTATAAAATTTTCGTCATGCTTAATATTGTTAAAATACGTTCTTGTACTATTAATTTATTATATTAAATGGTACTCGAACAATTTAAATATATTTTAAAACTCGTAAACGAAATTGCACGAAAAAAAAAAAATAATAAATAAATTCTAATTTAAAAGTAAAACGAACGACGATAATTGGGAAAAAATGAAAAAAAAAATAATATTACAGAATATCGCGTTACGTCGAGATAATATTAGGATAACGTAAATATAGGAAATTAAAAATATTTTCCCTTTACCACTCGTGTGAAGAAGACAAATTACAAGACGCGCGCCGAGACGGTTACTTTACCGTTGTATAGATAAAAGATAGTAACAACTCGGATGGACCATAAAAGCTGAGTCACGTAAACTCGATTGCATTCCGTAATCATCGTTCGCGGTGATGATATTGACTTTTTTTGGTTAAGGAAAAAAAGACAGGAATGTTCTTCCTGTATAATATTCTTCGGTGTTGTTTTTTTGAATACACACGTGTGTCCGAAATTTTAAAATACAAACTATCGGCCGCATGTCGTCATTTCCGACGTGATAAAATTTCTAAAACCGACCGAATGAGAGAGAATACGGTTAACAGTACGCGACGGGTTCCCATCCCTTTCAGTTTTGTTCGAGGTGACAGGATTAATAATGCCCGCAATTCGAGTATTGTAAATAAATTCCATTTTGGGCTTCCACGCCGGACCTCCTCCTCCTCTTCCTTTTTCTCCCGGATCCGCTCGATGGCCGATGCGGGGGCAAGACTTATTCGTGCACAACAGATGGTTTGGATTCCAGGGTCTTTCGGCAACAATAAAACCGACGCTGCGGAATTAATTTTTTTCTCATCTCTAATTACCTCGGCGGCGACCTTTTCATTGTTTTATCGCAAAATTCTCATTCCCAGCATTATATTATTATTATTATTATTTATTTATCGTGTTATGTGCACATTTGGATAACAGGTGTAGTCGTTCGTATACTGCAGCGCAGCGTGTGGTTTCGGAAAAGATAAAAAAATGTTACTTTGTGATAAGACGACGCGCGTCACCGTCAGAAGATATTACGCAAAGAGTTTTACGAAAGAGAGTATTTTGTTCCTCGACGTTGTTATATTATATTATTATTTAACACTTAAGACTTCACAAATCCGTTATACAGTACAAGAGTGCACGTCATTATGAACGGTTTTTTTTTCTTTTTAAATTTGAAATTTGAAATCCCGTGTAATTTTACAACGTACACCGTGAAACAGGAAGCGCACGCAATTTTAAAAATTTCAATAAAAATTATATATTATTATTACGAAAAGACAAAATATATTCTATTTATATTTTAAAGTTCGAATTACGAGTATATGTGGGCGAAACTAAATAATTTCGATTTCAATTCGAACAGGACTTACATAATGTGATAATATAATCGTGGTATATAATTTATCATCGTTTATACTCACATATCGGGTACGCGAAACTGGTTTAATTTAAATTTTACGCAACATAATTACAATATTAATTAATTACCTATAGCGTTTAATGCCTAAGTATTTATTAATATTGTAAATTTAAAATGACATTTGTATGAGCATAGGCGCAATTCGGATGAAAATTTTGGGGGGGCTGAATTAAATTTTAAGAAAACTTCTAATTCAATATCATTTATATCACAATATAAAAACAATATTTTTTTTTATTCATATCATGTATGTATTTTTACATATATAGGTATACATATATATATACATATACATAATTAAATATATAATGAATAGTGAATACATATTACATTTTTATATTAAAATATTATCAGCGAGTAAAAAAGTGCATAAATTATTTATCAGACAAAATGTAATTTATTTTATATATTTTATTAGTTCATTTTATTTATTAAATATTAATAAAACAAAAACTTATTTAAATTATTAAGGAGATCTGAAGTGTCGACTTTCTTTCTCTGTCTAACATGTGTTAGCCACGATGAAATTTTCTTCTCATTTTTGTTGAAACAAATTTTATTTAAAAAGGTGTAAATCTTCAATTTTTGAAGAATTTAGGACAAAAAAATCAAAAAAGTTGGGAAATAGATCTAAAGTAGATTTTCTAACGAATTCAAATCCGTTTTCAGATCCCTTATCGCATAACTAGATCGATCGTAACATAGTAGAAAACGTCTAAATCCCTATATTTTATGTGTGTTGGACAGAGAATGAAAATCGACGCTTCTAATCCCCTTAACAAAAATAAAAATTACATAGATATGTTATAGAATTACATCACGAAAATATTTAATTATAAAATATTAGAATTAAATTGTCATATTTTGCAAACATTTTTGGGGGGGCTATGGCTGATTTTGAGGGGGCTTAGCCCCCTCAAGTCCCTCCCAAATTGCGCCTATGTGTATGAGGTACATTGAAAAGTAATGTTCAAAATTTCAATTTTCCGAGTACAATAGTTTCTAATTATTATGAATTTAGAACAACGCGGATAGTAGATATTTATTTTGGAAATTACTATATGAGAACTGTTCATGAAAAAGACTTTTTTTTAAATTTTTATATGGTAATATATGCAATAAAAGGACAATAAATTAGTCGTTATTAGTAAAATAATATAAAACAATGTAAATAATAATATGACGTAACATCGTAATACTTTCATAAATTTTATACCGAATAGTTAATTTTTTTTTTATCTTATTCTACTCGTATCAATTTTTCGATTCGAAACTAAAACGAATATTATTAAATTTATAACCATAAGGACGATAATAATCAAACATAATAAACCAACGTATAAATAATATTGTTTTTAGTTTATTATTTTTTTTAAAAAAAGAAATTGATTTTTCAATAAAAAATTTAATTAAGTACATAAAAAAAGAAAAATTATATAAATGTATATACAAATATCAACTAGAAATCGACTGTCGTTATCTTATATCTCGTTTTTTATATCGTAATATTATTCAGAATGACTGTTCCATCAAAATTATTCGCACTAAAATATTAAATACTTCACCTCGAATTTCGCACTTAGGATTTCGAAACACGCACGTAAATAATAATTTTGTATACGTGCTAGCAGACGATTTCGATGGATTTAATTTTTAAAATATTATCAATTTTTAAAATGACAAAAACAAAAAAAATGAAAAAAAAAATAGCGTTGTTTAAAATAAAATAATTGAATCATTTATTTTTAACGTAATTTTTATGTATAAAAAAATAAAAAACAAAAATAGTACAGATATAATATTATTATTTTTTTTTTATTTCTTTATTATTATTTTTTTTTTAAATTCATAATCTGTGCGGTACGGCTATTTTATTACTTAGAATTTTAGATTATTTCCTGTACATTATATGAAAAAAATAATGGAAATTTTTCAATCGTACGCCAGATTTATCGGCGGTGCCTATGATTTGTGGTTTTATATTAACTGAAAACTATTTTATTTAAACGGAATTTTTCCCCTCGTAACGTTATAAATATTATAAACAATTTTTCGATTTTTTTTCTTTTATTATCAAATAAAAATATATACACACAAACAAACATTCCTATCGCGAACGGAATACGATAATATTAAAATATATTTTTAACGCGCGTATAAAATAATCAATCAGTTAGCTATTATATTATAATAATTATATTATATAGAATTGCTCGAAAGTTTTTGAAGCCTATATAACTACTACTCGTACAATCGACGTTTTTCGGAAATTATTACAAAATAAATGGCAAACGAGTATTATAATTTTTTATTTTTAATTAAAATAAATTAAAATTAGGAATTCGATGAGGGTGTATAATCCGTCAATATTAATGACATCGTTATAAATTATAAATTACATAATTTCATTAAAAAAAGCACTACGTATAGAGTACGCACGTCAAAGTACTATATAATAATATTATAATACGTGTTTTGTACGGATACGTTTTTTTTTTATTCATTAACACAATCGTTTTAAGTTAAATAAACTTTGCATGTCACACGATTAGTTTAAAAAAAAAAAAAAAAATAATAATATATTATTAATTATAAATATTATAATAAATAATATCTTATAAATTAACTAGTGTAATTATAGTTATTATAAAACTAATGTATTTTAATTCGTTGATTACATTAAATACATGAAATTAAAATTTATAATAACTATATATATGACACAAAAATTGTAAATAAAATAAATCACATAAATATATTTATTATTATTATACATTTTTTTTTTTTTTTTTATAGTTATTTTAACAGTATTAAGGACAATATAAAATAGCTATTTCATATTTATACTACTTTTAGTATAAGTAAAAAAAAAAAAAAAAATATATGATATTAATTTTATAGGTATGACGAAAGTTTTAAATAACAATGCAACTTTATGATTATGGTATAACCCTTTTATTGTGAGATAAGTAAGAAATATGACCCTTTCTAACGTCAAATTTAATTCTTTAAAATAGCCCATTACAATATATTGACAATTTTTATTCACTAGGTACATATTTTTATTTTAACATAATAAATTTTACAGGATTAAATTGAGAGAGGAATAAAAAAGAAAAGTGTATACTCGTATGCATAATATAAATGTATAAATGTAAAAGCGAATATTGAAAATATAAATAATATTATGGGTATTTATTATTAAACATTATTTTAGAAACGTTTATTAATATTATTGATTTTTATACAAATAAACAAGATATATTGTTTAAAAAATAATTTCTATTATTTTAACTTTTATTACATATAAATACGCCGTATACTAATGTTAAAATATAAATTATAAGATTTTAATAAGATTTATTATTACTTATGAAATAAGTTCGAAATATCACCAATAAAATAAATGATTGTACGTTCACCCCATTCGATACACTACACGAGTAAAAAATATTTAGTTTATTAAAGTTCTGATTATAGAAATTGAAAAACTTTTGTGCGTTTTGCACGAGTCGAATTTACATAAAATTATTAAATAATTAAATTTATAATTATAATTAAACGATTTATAATTAAATACTTATATTATTAATTAATATTAACAAATTTATTGTTTAGTTTGAATAATAATTAAAAGAGAAAAGTATTTTCGTTGCGAAAGAAAATATTATAAGCTTTCGGTCAGTTTTTTTTTTTTATTTTATTAAATTTTACTTTTCCTGAAAAATGTAATTGTACGAATTTTAGTCGACGAAATAGACTATAAAATAACAATATATTAATTTTCTGGTGTTGAATAATCGACAGCTAGGTACATCTGATACTCTATAGGTACCTATATTGTCTAGTCGTATATATTAAAGAATTACTCTTTAATATTACTGTTTTTCGTTTTTTTTTTTTTTTTTTTTAAATATAAATTAAAGTGTTTTTTTTTTCGGGTAAATAATGAACGCAATAAAAGCGATCAAGAGCGTGACAAAGGTCCGAATAATACCTACAGTGAGTGAGAGAATACGAGAAATGCAAGAGACGGAGGAAATGAAAACGAAAAGTTCCATAAAAGGATGTGTAGTGGATACGGACAAAGAGGATGAGGGTGCAATAACCCTGCAGTTTTTGTCGGTGTATAGGTCGCCTAATCAGTATGTTCATTTGTTGCACGGGGTATGCCGGCTGTCACTAACATACATTTTTGATCAGTACACGAGGATATAAGAAAAAAATAATACGAAATGGACAAAGACATAAACGAAAGGATCACTGCCAAATCGGTTATCTTTTTAAAAGATATATTGAACGACGAATAAGGTAAAAGCATTTGCTTTATTTTTTTTATTTTATTTTTTTTTTTTTTGAGTTTTATACATCGTTTACCTTAAAGATTATATCATATAAATGAATTGTCTTATATAGTTTTTCCTTTTAAATTTAAAGAGCTTTGAAAAACTCGAGAAAATCGTTATGAATTTAAACAAGCCGAGATTTCGAATTTCTCGTTCTTTCCAGTGTCTCTCATTTGATAACCGATATAGTTAAAAAATAATAATATTAAGTTAAATTTTTATATATACGTTTAAAAAATATAATCAAACTAAAAATAAACATATAATAACTTTTATAGTAATATAACATTAATTATTTCACATCAAGGGCTTACATCCCTTTATAGTTTTATGCGCGTATCAATTTTCCACCGTAGTTATAATGAATTAAATAATTCAAATTACCTTTTAACGATGTACTAAATAAATATTCCAATATTATATTTAATAATAATCTACATATACGTTTACGTGATTTTTGTATAAATTAATTCCCTCTATATTATTTGACTAATGACTATACTATTATAACATGTAAGTATATATACCTACTCAAATATTATATATCATATATAAACACCCCTCGGTCGTCAATTAATATTTATATAACTTTCTCTTGTTTTCATATGTAATAGTTATAATATATTATGTTTATGCATATAATATACACTGTAAAATATTCTTAAATTATTAAATATTGCTCTTTTCGCCATATTTATTAGAATACTAAACAATAATTTTTACTAACCTTGTAGATGCATGATGAATGACGTGTTATGAAGATTGTCTAAGATGGGATCTATGGTATTGAAAGACAACGACTGTAAGTTGTTATATTTCAAATCGATAAATTTTAGTTTGTCTAGATGCTGAAATGTACGTTCGTCGAGTCTGATCAGCCTGTTTTCTGCTAACGTTAATCGTTGGAGATTAAATAATCCTGAAAATCCTCTGCCATCGATTGTTTTAATAGTGTTGTCCTCTAACACGAGCTCTTCTAAACTTACTAATTCAGCAAACGCGTCTGAATTAATCCGGTCGATATGATTGGCTCTCATGTCCAAACGTTTTAATGAGACCAATCCCAAAAATACATATCTCGATAAGGATCCTGTTAATCGATTATCGGATACGTCTAATTCTTCTAATTTGCGTAACTGCTCGAAAGCTCCTTCTGCTATGTAACTTATATTATTCTTGTCCATGTACAGTTTTCGAAGTGCTGGCAATTTTGCGAACACGTCATTACTGATTCCGTCAATATAATTATCACCTAACGTAACGACACGTAGGTCCTCCATATACGCTATTGATTCTCTGGACAATCGAACGATTTTATTTCTTCCCAGAGCTAAATCTTGTAAATGAGAAAGATTGGCAAATGCAAATGAGTGTAAAGTCTTAATATCAGCATAAACAATTTCAAGAGTTCTTAACTCCGGCAATTGAGCTAAGGCTTCGGTAGGTACAAACGACAATGTCTGCGATGTAGAGCCACGAACGTTGAACGTTAATTTGGTGATATTCGATTGAGATTTGAATTCTTTCCATATAGACGCATCCCTGGGTTCGCCATCGTTAAATACCCAACAATCGGCAGATGTGGCCAAATATGGCATTGATTCGTCGCAGTAACAGAACAAGTTAATAGTGGTTTTTTGTTCCAATGAACATACGTTTATATCGTTATTTTCATTTAAATCTGAATAACTTCGTATACCCGGTTTTTGGGTCTTTACTCGTCTATGCGCAATGTAACCGTGGCTATCAAATACCAATGCGGTAAAAATTATCATTAGAACCGCGAATTGTTGACGAGCCATTTCAAAATTCTGAAATAAAAAAAAATTATAATATTATTACGTTATAAAAAAAAAACTATAGTTATTATAATTTAATCAAACGCGTCTAAACTAAATAAACTCAATTTTATTCAAATAATACAATTAAAACACAATAACGGTCTTACGTGTATTTCGCGAATATTATTCAACCATCGAATATTATCCTTTTAATAGTAATATTTGGTTATAACTTATAATATTATAGCTTATTTGTACCGGAACGAACGTTATTATAGACTATTATATATATAGAGTATCATAAAATGAAAAAGAGTTTTCCGATGATAGAAAATACGAGCTTGCCGATCGGTTATAGCCTATATATATTAAATAGCTAATGGTATTATAATAATTTTCTTTAAGTGGCGGTTGTCACGACATAATTTGTTTTCCGTAAATATATTATTATATTAGTACCTATATAATATTATGTGTATTAGGTACCTGCCCCCAGCGGCGTTTAAAGAGTTTCCTGTCGTGCTACTCTACTATCCACGGCTTGCGAATAATTCATGAATAACGCGATGACATAACGAATGAAATATTTATACATTTTCCTCGAGAATCGATATAACACCGTATTGGCTTTATATTGTCTATGTTTGACTGTAACGCGTCAGACCACTACAGAATTTACCCGTATACGTTTTCAGAAGAGGGTATACGGTTAAAGTCGCCCTTTTTTTTATGTACATACGGTATACATTTTTACTTTTATTTCGTATTTTTATTATATACATATCTAAAACCGTCTTCGCAATTGTTGACCGCAGTCCCTCACAAAAGAAATTGTTGGCCATTCCGTTCGTGGTTCATATCATCATAATATATAGACTCATTCAATATTGAAATGTCCGTTGTGCGCTCTACGTGCTCGCCGTGTTTTGTAATACGTTCGTTTTAATATTACAAAGCGTTTCGTCTGTATATACGACGGAAATGTAATAAAAATAAAAAATAAAAAAAATTACAGAGTTTGCACGATAGTGTGGAAACACGATTCGGCCATAATATTCGTACGCGGATAGCGTTATGTGCGCAAAACTAAAAGGGCATATTTATTTCGATTTTTTTTTTCTTTTTTTCCAAAACGTATTACCCTTCTGTTCGAATATCGGAATATTACATTATATACGATTGGAAAAATCTTAATTAGGTGGGCGTCACCATTACAAGTTCAGAGTTCTCATTGAGGTCTCCCTACATAGGCGTGGCTGTCGTGATGTTGTTACCAGAGGGTAGAATAACGATGACGTCGAACGCAAGAGAACGCGGTAATTGGAAAATGATTCAATTATCATTTGGCTAGACACCATTACGTAGTCCATTTACTAAAGTTTCCATGAAATCAAAGTTAGAGATTTATCACGACAATAAATCGCTGGATACAATATATCTATATATTATGTATTCCACGAATAATAACACCTACTACGTTACACGTAGGTCGTAGGTACTAAAATATTATACCGCGGTTAGGTCAAATATTATAGATGAATCGTTGAAATGAGTTGAAAACAACGTAGGTATGTATTTCTAGACTGAAAGAATACTTAAATTTTTTTATTAAGTACAAAAATATAATATAATGTAACGAATTACAAACGCGTGAAATACACAGTAAAGATAACAGCTAGAGGTTAAAAAAATAACAAGTCAAAAATATAACGTATAGTTTTTACTTATTATTTTTTAGGTAGCCGCGTATAAACTGATGAATATTGATATCCTCATCACGTCGTGTAATATTATGAATGCCTATAAATAGCATTGACTCATAAATCACAATAATACTTTATTATTACAACGCTAAGTACATATGATATATGAATTATATATGTGTGTGTGTGTATTATTTATGGTATTACCTCGTACGATAAAAAAAAAATACTAAACATATGTTTAAGTTCCATTATAACGAGTAAAACGAAAAGTGCTTTTCAAAAAGTTAAAAGATAACACAAAAAGCATTTTACGTTTGAACTAGTCACTATCACATTTCGTTAATAATATATCGAATGTTAAAATAAACCGTTCGACAATATTTCAAAAGGTTATACGTAGGTATAAATAAAAAGCTTATAAAAATAAACTAAAATATATAGCGATGAATCTTTTTTCATAAAATTCGATTACTTTACTCTATTCCGTTTTAACATCATCGTTTAAACTTGTATTTTATTAATTTGTTATGACTTATATTTTTATAGAAAATCAATACCTACGTTGACTTTACAAAAATATAATAATACGAGTACATACGCGGTTAACCTTTTTCTCCTCCCCATCATTATTATTGCGTATTATTCTTACATTATTATAATAATATTAGATATATATATATAATACGAGCATAATATTATCATACAATATTTAATCTGATATTTTATTTATAGTTTTATAAATAGACGTCTATTTTAAATATTTCAAAATATTATAATGTATACCTTTATAGAGGAGGAAAAAAAAAAATAAGTAAAGTTTGAAAAATATCTCAAAATTTTATGTCGCGTTATAATAAAACATGATAAATAGTCGCATATCTTTTGAGTAGTTAAACTTGAATTCAATATAATAATTACACGTTAAAAATCTAGATTATGATCGTTAGTAATATATTTTTATTATACAGTAACAGTAGCAAATTATTACAATATCGGATTTTTCGACTATTATACTCAAACTAAACATTGAACAAATAATAATATAACTTCGTTATAACAGTTCATTCGAATACATGCCAACCAAGTCGCCGGACTTGGGCACTTTCTATTTGATTCATAAAATTACGTATTATATTGGACATGAAAGAAATCCGACTACATACATAGGTACTTATCAGATCGTATGTAGGTAGATGAGGGCGGTAACATATAGGCGGATATTTTTATAAGAGCACAATGGTATATATTGTTCGTTTTAAAAATACGTATATAAGTTGTGTGGGGGGAGGGAGGGGGGTGACTATATTCAATAGGGTCGTACGTATCCTATCATTATTGTAATCAGTGTATGCAAATTGTATTACGTCAGTTATAAATCAACACACCGACAGCAGACTGTAACAATCAAAAAAACTGTAACAGTTGGGTCAAATCATACATTATATAAACTTGATTCCGGAGGGCTTATAACGACGTTAAAGTTCTGAAAATAATGTTTTAAAGAAGAAAGAAAAAAAAACTCTCACAATTTAACTTAAAACTCGTAACGGCGAAAAACGCAGAAGGGTGCGTTTAATATTTTATTTTCAGTAGAATCATTAGATTCTCAATCACCCAGTGTGTGTGTGTATGTGTGTGTGCACAAGTATATATTATATATTATATTATATTCAGTTAAGTTTACAAATTTTGTAGTTAATTCTGCGTCCGTTCTCCCGAGGGATGCGTGTGTCTCACTTCCCTATGCCCATTGTGTCATATTATTATTTATAAGAATATATTTGAGTGCTCAAGTCCCGAGCGAATAGTAAGAATTGAATATTTGGAAATGCGGATAAATTGAAATATAAATATATTAATGGAAAACGTGCTCAACCGTGTTTACGTGTAGTTATCAAAATTATATATTTTTATTCGTGTATTGGTGATAATAATTATGAATCACGTACCCACGCAATTAATATTTAAAAAAAATTCATACGAATTATGTTTTAAAATAAACAAATTATTAATTATCATATTACATATGTGTAATAAGGACGTCAAATTTATAATAACGTTGACTTACACATTTTAGATAATGAGCGAAACGAAGAATGTATTGCTTTTACAATGATGCGTGTCTTTTTTTTTATTATTAATTATAATAATAGGTAGTTAATTTAAATTGAAGATTTTTGATGTACAATAAGTTTTTAAATCACGAAACTATAATTATTTGTGTATTACAAGTATAAATCAAAATCAGTGTAATTTATTTAGTATTATTATACAAATAACGTTAATCCATCACTAAATAGTGAACATTGTAAGTCACTGGACGTCATTGAAGTTCAGTGTGGTATTTTGACCCAGAATTTTTTCTAAGTTTATAAAATTAATCCAAGTCACGTAAGTATACATCTATCTAGACAAAATTAAAAAGTAAGTTGATGCGGAAATAAATTCTAATAACGTCGCCAGAACTAACCAATCGATCCAGTTTACATTACAAATTACAATAGATATACTATCACGAAATTTTAATTATTATTTTTAACAATTTTTTTAATTTTCTTTTAATTAAATGTTCGACCTTCAACGATAATTAAGATAAATCATCGATTAAAACTTATATAAAATTTCATTGAAATAAACACGTAAAAATTAATCTGGCAAAGCTATGAAGTTATAAAATGAAATGTTTAATTAAAAGTTATTTATCAAATTCCTGAATGAGTTGTACGAAATAGGTCATATAAATCTATAAAAAATAATGAAACTCGATTTAAAACTAAATAATTATGCATTTTTTAATATAACGATTTAAAAAACGTATTTTTATTTAGATAAAAGTTCTATCCTCTAAAATTAGTGATTTAAATATATATTATTATTCTAATACTCAAATAATATGATATATTGTGTAAAACAATAAAACCATATTTTACGCAATAAACACGAACAATATGTAGAAATAATTAATAACACTCTCGGTTAACTCTATCATTTTTCAATAACGATGAATACATATCAAAGTAACTATACTAAACGAAATATAACGATCTATAAATTATCCACAGTTTTAAAGTCTCGCACGATTACAAAACAAAAACCATCAAAATTCTAAAAGATCACATGTGCTATACTGTAATCTAAGTATCCATTAAATCTAGAAAATTAGTAAAATACAATACATAATAATATGATTCACACAATATAAAAAAAAAAATGTAAAATTCCATACAAACGTTTATCGAAACTGTATTAAAATCAAATATAATAATAAATATTTATAAAAAAAAAAAAATTTAAATAAAAACAAATAAATATGATCTAACTCTAACATAATGTATAGAAAATTATGTTATTCTACAATTCATCTAACGAAGTTATATGTATTAAGAACTATATGTAGACAAATAATAATATTAGCTTAATTTATCTCGATTAAATATTATATTTTAATATTAATATAACAAATAATAGGATTCGAAAGATCTGCAGGTCGACTTTTTATTAAATATATTAGTTTACAATATATTTTTTTTTAATTTTAAAAGTTAAAAAATATGAATAAAATTTATATTATATAATTTATATTTAAAGTTTTCTTAATACTATTTTAATTATTTGAAATTTAATGTTCATATTATAATTTAATTTACTAATTTTAATTGCTTTCGATAAATAACACGCAATTAAAATAATGATTAAACAACTTACGTTTAAGTTATCCATAGTTCCCATCATACATCTTTTATATACATTACGGTTAACATTAAAACTTGAGATTTATATTTAATTGTATAAATAATTTTTTATATCCATTATATGTATTTTTGAAATATTCTACATTTTATGAAATTATTTATTTTCATAATGAATTAATGTTAGACAGACATTAAAGACATTAAAGTTTTTCAAATCTATATTTTATATATGAAAGACGAGTGTAATGTTCTCATTGATATAATAAACAATAATAACTAAATAAATTATTAAAAAAACAATATTATGAAATAGAAAATTTTATCTCTAGTTACCTAAATTAAAAATATTATATAATTTTTTTTTTTTCAAAATAATAAGTTTTCATTACCTATGCGTTATTCGAAAATCGTAAAACGATTAACGTTATTTTTCTTTAAATTGATAAAGTTTTTGAAGGCTAATGAGTTTAAATAACTTAAAAATGATAAGACAATCTAAAAAATAAAAGTTATTGAAGATCATAATCAAGTGATTAATATCGAAAAACTTTTACGAGATAAATGTTTCCCCTGGGTTTTTCAATATAGTACGATTTACATAAAGAGAAAAATAATATATAAATCAAATGACTTTTAATAATTTGAAATGTTCTTTAGATACTATCGGTATAATATTAATAACGCTTTAATCGTTTCACTTTAAAATTAATTTAAATCAGTAAAACATATAAAGTATAAACACAAATTTCTACTTAAAATTATCTCTTAAGGAAAAATGTATTTATTTAGCGTTCTCCCGATTAGATATCATGCGTCTCCTAGAATATATAGTAAATGAATTTCGACTAAACAATCAAATATTCGTTGGATACTTAAATTTCAGACTCCCCAAAAAACTATTATTACATAAAATGTTTAACATTAAAAACATACGAAATTTTTTTTATTTAAAAATATCTTTTTTGATATTTTAAACGAAAAATATAGCTATAAATTTAAGTTTATATTTCAAGTGCATTCAAGTTCATAGTTTTAAAACACTTTCGACCAATTTAAATAGCAAATATTTTATCTCTCAATTTATGTATGAAGTTTAAATAATAAAACTATTGAAAATACTTAAAATACTCAAAAATTTCATTTATTATACAAGTTATATTAAAACAATTGGTTTATTTTTTCACAGTCATCATTTTCAGATAAAAATATATAAAATAAATATAATTTATCGTCTCCCATTACATTTTATCGATTTAAATATTTATTGACTTTCAATTTATATTACTATCCTGAAATTTATTGGAGAAAGGTAATTTATTTTAAATAATAAAATATGTGTATAACATTTATTAGAAAAAAGCATTAATTTTTTAATGCAAAAATACGAATAGCCTAATAAAATTATAATACATATAGGTACATATAAAATTGTTTACCCAAAATGTTAATAAATTTACGAAAATACTGTTATTTTTTATCGATGTTTTAAAAGAGCTGCATAATATTATAAAATACACACATGTGAATTAGTAAAATAATATAAATACGTATAATATAAAGATTAAAGACCACAATATTTATTTATCTAAAATTATAAAAAAAATTCAAACAAATTTCTGTAAATTTTGTATTACAAATAAAACGTTGCCATAAATAAATTAAGAATATTATATGTTATAATAGACATTGTAATTTTTTTTTTTTTAACAATTAAATATAAAATTATTATATTATTATCAATATAATGAAATAATTAATACATAATATTGATAAAGTTATAAAATGATAATATAATCATATTATCATATAAAATTTCAGTAAATATCTATCTGAATTTGTTCATTTTTTCTTTTATATAAGATTTTATTCTAAGGTGAAATTGTGAAAATGCTAATAATATATTCTGTAATATAAAACAATTCCTTTGAATTTGAAAATTCAAATCATTTGAACGTTTTATTAAATTAAATGAGTTTGAATATTTAACATTCTTTTCTCTCGGAATAATTGAGTTTTCCGTTTTAAAGATTTTGAGGAATTAGCATATACTGTTACTACAACATGTATATTATTACTTATTAGTTTCAGATAGCTATCTTTTTCTTTCTCTTTTTTTTCTTTTATCGAGAACGTTAATTTGTGCAGAGTATACTTTTTTAAATATTTTTTTTTTTTTTTCATTCAAAATTATATAATCGTTCTTAGACATAGGTACAGTGTATAACAAAAGCTGCGTAATAGACATCAATATCGCAATTAAAATCCTATCATGTTTACAAGCGATTTATAAAGAAAATAACTGGCGAAAATCCTCTTATAAATATAACAATATAAAATCCATTATGAAAGCAAAACGACTCGACGTATTACGGAGGAAAATCAAAATTAAGTGTTTGAGAGGCAGCATAGGTATAATAAGGAATAAGCCTCGGATAGTTTTAAGCACGTAATTACCGCCCTAAAACCTTAACTGTTCACATAAAATTAATGGCGTGTGCGTTTTTACTTTTTGACGGGGTTTGTATACCTACCGAATATCGTATAACTGTCGGATGAACGACTAACACGCGAAACGAAACACTCTATAACTGACCATTCTTTTACACGTCGTTGCGAAAATTAGATAAAAACGCTTTTCAACGAGCCATGATGTGTGTATAATATAAACCATTAAATTACCACTAAACTATTGCTGTAACTTATCCGATACGACCAAACATCCGAAAAACTTTCAACTAAAATATTTCAATTACATCGCGGTAATAAGATACTTAAGGTACTTACTGAAATTAACGGCCATTTATTTATAAACTTTATAATGATAATTTAATTTACTCTACCATATAACAATTATTATTATTGTAAGAATATTTAATTTGTTTACGGTTTTTTTTTTTTTTTTATATTTATATATTAACAGTATGATATTGCAATGATCACGTTGCAAGTTTGATGTTCAAACTAGATCAAGAAATAAATCTCGTGTTGAACAACAAAAATAGGTACAAATAATGAAACGTTCTAAATCTCGTCTTCTAAAAAACAGAAAAAATTAATATCTTTTAATTAATTCGACTTTACGATAATACATATTATTATATAATTTTTAGGCAGCATTATTTATATAATAGTCATTGTACTCACACAGATTCACATTAGTATATATATTTTGAAATTTTAACCATTTAAAAAAAAAATTTTAAGTCGTTTTGTTGTTTTATTATTCTTATTCTGAATTATAAATTTCTTAAATCCATTTAAATATATACATTACATAATTTTATTTTATTATTAAAATAGTTATTAAATGTAAAAAAAAAAAATTAAAGAAAGCAAATATTTTGAAACTCATAGTTGGCAAAGTTAAACAATTTATCCGGAAAAATATTTTAAAACAATATTAATTATTCTGGGATAAAAAAAAAAAAAAAAAAAAAAACAGTAAATTATGATAATTTTATTACCATGTTTAAACAATTTAAGTAAGGAAACATAAATAAATAAATTATTATTATTCAAACTTCATAAGATTTATAACTGTTATAATAGTTATAAGTATAACGTACATACAATTTATTATTAATAGTTTCCATAGTTTCATTTTTTATTTAACAACATATACTGTCATACACTTGAAAACCCACACGAAATATAAATAATTTTAACACAATTTCCATAAATTAAAAACACATTTCAAAACGTATAATACCTATTTAGAATAGTATGCTACATGATATAAAAATTTTAACATATATTTGTCTAATTGGAGGTTCACTTCTTGCAGCTCTTTATCTACGAAAATTAGACCAAAAAAGGTAAAAAATTATTTACTTAAATAAACGTTTAAAAAAACACAGAGCTAAATAATAAATTATTTAAAAGAATAAAACGATTTGTATGCGTAAAGGGCAACTGTCCTGATTGCGAAAAAAACTTACGTCCTAAATAATAGAATTTGTTATATAAAATTTAAAAAAAAAAAATTGAATTTAAATGAAAAAATAAACAGATTCGGGTTTTTCTTTTGATTCGAAAAAGTAAAAAAAAATTTAACTTTAATTTTAACCAACGTTCGTACAAAATTATTTTCGGTAAATCGATTTTATTGTAAGTATATCATATAAAGTATTTTCAAAAGAGCATATTAATGATTTATTATAGTAATCATACTAAAATATCTATAAAAAATTTAAATATTTCATACAGATTATAACGTATCGTTATACGTTTTATAATATTATTATCGAATTGTATCCGTTCTGTATTTAAAGTTTATACGTTATCACTAGGGCTCGGAAGTTATTGAATTTCCAAGACACAACGAAAAACATATCAAAAGTTTATAGTGCATATTTATTTTTAGATTTTAGAGCATATTTCTCAATTTTATAATTTTTTAGAGCATATTTCATAAATAATTATAATTTGCGGAGATTCAGTAGGTATGAAAATTCGTAAATAAAAAAAATTATAATTCATATTAAAAGAACTTATTAAATATTCTTGTATCATATTTTTCAAATTTCCATTTGACATTAAAAACAATCTTTCAATTTTGAAACCATCAAAAATAAACTTAGTGATCCAATGTAACAGTTTTGAAGGTAGGAACAAAATTATATCTAATGCATTTTAACGCATTTTAATTAGATAGGTACCTGGTGATTTTTTTTTTTTATTTATACAATATATCTCTATATATATCTCGACAGAAACATTGAAGTGCATTTTTTTTATTATTTTTTTTTTTTAAATTATGATAAAAAATTTAAAATCGTAATTTTTTTTATTAGGTACTTCGCTTTTTCTATATTTACGATTTTATAAAATATTTGTGTAAAAAAAATATAAGTTCATATTTTTAGAGCATACTTGTAATTTTTTAAGCGCATAAGTGCATGCATATTTAATACTTTTTCCGAGCCCTAGTTATATCCTTCGATTCCATGACGAAACGGTTTACAAATTACAATTTATGAAAAATAAATAAATTTTTTTATACTACTATAAGTCATATTATAACTTTTCGTAGGTACATATTATAATACAAATGGTACCCCTATATATTATTATTTTCACGTGTGCGCATAAATATAAATTTAACCAAAGTTAGTCTACTATTTGTGACCTAATCTCAATAACGTGTAGGAGGCATATACTTTGCTAAATATGTATTTTGTTTTTGTTTAACGCGGAAAATTGTATAATTTGTGTAATTTTCCATATCTTCAGTCACGGTTTGTTTTAATTACTGTTTGTAAATTAACTTCGAAAATCATATTATTATTATTATCTCTCGATTTATATTGTTACGCGGTATCGCATACCAAAATCTTAATAATAATAATAATAATAATAATAATAATAATAATAATAATAACGTACAAAATTACGTATTTTATCGTGATTTTGAATTTGAATAACAATTATTATTATTAAAGTCGAAGTAAAAAAAAAAAAATTAAGATTTAACGATTTCACAGGTAATAACACCTACGTTACGTTCGTTCCCCGCAAGTAAATACCATAAATCAGTACCTATATACATTTTTTATTCGTTTCTGTGCAATAGAATATCCAGCCCGTGCTATCGTGCGGATTTAATTAAAAAACGGCAGGCCGCTAAATTAGCAAAGACCAATGAACTCAAATCGCGAATGTCGACGTTCCCCGAACCGCACGACACCAAAGAAATAAGTAAATTCGTAATATGCAAATTGAAACGAGCCGAACATTTCATGGAGACAAACTGTAGGAAATTGGCCGTCGAAAATATTTCCGACGCTCTGTACATGTTGAGCGACAACGAAGCCAAACGCATATTAGACCTCATAAAGTGTACGCGCTCGCCGAGAATTTACGATCAAGTGTGCAACGAATACATAGAGTTGAAAAACACGTGACACCAAAGTTCGTCGCCAATATTGTTTATTACTGCTATCGTGCTATCGTACGTTCCATTTTGTAAAATATAAAAAAAAAATAATAATAATATTTTATCAATTTTAATTAATATTTTATATAAAAAATTGATAAGATTTGATATCTATTATCAGACATTTTTACATTCAACGGCATATCCAGAGGGGTTTTAAGGGTTCAATCCCCCCTTTGACTTTATATAATATGTATATGGTGTATTTTAATCGTGTAAAACCGTAGGTACATGAATATTTATTTAATAACCCCCCTTGACACATTTCTGGCTACGTCACTGGTTACACACTGGTCACAATTATAATAATTTAATATTATATTTTACATATTATAATTTTAGTGTAATATTTATGAACATTATTATTCGTTACACACTATATATCGATAAAATAAAAATAAAATTTTGGCGTTGAGTCACTTGTAGAATTTATTATTTTTAATTAAAAATAAATAAATCCAATTTCTACAAGAAATTTGTTTTTATTTTAACAAACACTCATTTCGAAGACCAAGTCTTCATCATCAGCTACAATCATATGTTACATACTATCGATAAATTGTATAAAATTAAAACTATAATTATTTCATCATTTTTTTTTTTTTTTACAAATTATTAGTTATTATTTTGTTATTTTATTATTTCGACGTGGAAAAATCGCAAAACGACAATACAACGATATAAACTCTTCCATCGTATAAAAATTGATTTTTACTCCTACGCGTACAAAATATTTCATGTTAAATGCACATATAAAATATAGTCGCATGTCGTTTAACCTAATTTAATCTATCCTCCAAACGTTTTATAATTTGACATAAAAAAAATCATATTATAGGTACAAATAATATTGCCTGTGTGTCTGTCTGTACACTGTGGGCTTACACGAAAAGAAAAAAGTAATTTCTTTTCGAACCGTTCGGTAACGATATTTTGACTCGGTATTTTTCTGTTTTTAATAAATCTATGAATGTATTTAATACTAATCAAAATATTACGATATGTACCAAAACTTAATAGTGTTATGTGCTATAATAATCATGATTTTATGAATTTCAGCCGGTGCGTTTTTTCAAATTATTCAATTCTACGTCCAAATTTACATTAATTCACGGAACGCATCAAAGTAAAATGTAAATTATATTTTGAACGAATTATTTATTTTTATATAATATATAAAATAATAATATTTAGATTAATTATTTTAAGTTAAAACGACCATCTAAAAGTAAATATATAAATTATACGTGCACCTGTCTCCTGTGTTAAATCATTACTATACTTACGAAACTGTATACTTATAAAATATTTTAAAAATAAAATATTAAATTTATATTTATAATACGTCTAAATTTTGATTGAATAACAATTTAATATGACTTTTGAACGTTTTACGCACGACAGTCTATAAAAATAATTGTTATTATATCAAAAATTATCAAATATCTATTTTAATTTTTTTAAGAGAATCCTTTAGGAAAATAATATTACTAAAACGTGTTTTTTAACTATTACCACGGTATACATTTCAATGATACGCCGATGTGTATACAAATCACAATATACCATATGGTTTTACTTTGTAAACAGTTTAAAAATAAGTATACTAAATAACGTATAAATATAATTTATTTAAAGTTATTCGTTAGTCATTTATTGGAATATATTTTCAGTATGAAGATTTAATGTATTTTTTTTTTTTTTTTTTTTAAGAAGAAGAAGATATATTTCTAAAATATCTTAATTATTCATATCATTTTATTCGAATATAATAAATATTATCAATAAGGATCATATAAAGTAAATTGTGTTTAACTTTTATACCTTACTCTACCAATAAGTTATCAAACAACCGTTACACACAATGAGTTCAAAAATGTAAATTTGTGTTAAATTCTTTGAGTATACTTTTTTAATAAGTCCAATTTTAATTATTTTCAAAAACTATTTTTTATGGGTACTCCTAGTTTTAAAAAACGAAATATTTCGAAATAAAATTTTTACAATTGTCCTATTTATAGGTAAAAAAATTTATAAAAAAAAAAGAATATTAATTTCATATTTTATATCGTTGTATTCGTCTGTGAATTTACTCACGCAAATTAAAGTAAATAATTATCGAGGCATCCTGTTCACGAGAAATAAAATCTAAATTATGAGCACGAATTAAAATAAATCATTTTGAAGTATATTATGTACACGAGTAGAGGTTAGGTCGTTAGAAGTTAAGCTACGTTTCAGAAAAGGTAAAAGAAATGTTTCGATTCTTCGCGAATTATTTCTCCTAACTCAAATGTCACGAGCTTAAAATTAACTGCAGTAATTATTTAATGTATACCCACCACACCCACGTTATCCATAGACGAGGAAACGTGGAAAAATGTGTTTTTATCTTTTCGCCATTAAAACTTTTGGCACGCGAATGCATTTAAGCAATCGTTTAAGCACAATAATTTAGGTTTTTCATTCCATGCCCCTGTGTTTATGTTCCAGTTTTTAATGTCAAAGAATATAGGTACTTTAAAATATCTAATAGCTTTGGCATTTTTTTTTTTTTTTTTTTTAACAGCACAATATATTATTATATTATACGCACTTAAATAGATAATTTATATATTTTATACGTACGTAAATTATCATTTTATCGTCCAGTATTGTTTAAAATCCCATCGGTATACATCCGTAATGTTATAAACACGAAAAATATAATAATTATATATTCCGTCTAGCTAATAAGTTATAACTTTTTTTTTTTTTTTAATTGGTATTCAAATAATATTATACTCATTAAACCAGTGATTCCCAACCTTCTTTTATTACATCCCCCCTTATAAATTTTCAAAAATATCACGCACCCCTTCCCTTAAATTAGAAGTTAGACCACCTTTTTTTAGTAATCCGTACATAAAAAACTTTGCAAATAACAGACAAATTATACATTAAACAAATAATGACTTCTTTATTTTTTTCATAGTTTTAAAAATAAAATACAAATCAACTTAATAATTAATATTTATTATTGAAGTATATTAACTTGTGGATAATATATTTAAACAAATAAAAACCCGAATCCACAAAAAATTTACTTTTATTTAAGATCAAATAAAAGTACATTTTTTTTTTTTTTTTTTTTTTTTTGGGTTTCTATTTATTTTAATAATTAATAATAATTTTATATTTTCAAATACAATTTTATAAATAATAATTAAATATGATAGTTAAATTAATTTTAATGAGAAATTTGAGTTTCTTTCTTTCTTACCGAAATGACATAATTATTAACAATAAAATTTTCGTTATTTCGTTCAAACTATATTCCCCCCTTTCGGTATCTAAATTCCCCCCGGTTGGGAACCACTACATTAAACGTTCACCATTTTATAATACAAGTTAATATTATTATTATTATAAATATGTACACGTAATAGATACACACATTGTATATTGAATAATTCGTTTAATTCTTTTGATCGTGTATAAACGAATAATAAAATTTTTTATATTGTTTACGATATTATATCAAACCAGTCCCCAGATTAAATTAAAAAAATAAATAAATAAAACATACCTACTAATATTTTTTTTATTTCTTACAAATTAATTTGTTTACGTAACAAGTCGATAGGTACCATAATTAAATTTCTATTATTTTCCCCCTTATAAATTACTTAAATAAGATATTTAAACCGATATAATAATTGTTTAAAATAAATTTCAATGGCTTTACAAAAATCGTCCAATTTATATTTATATTTAATCTTTTTTCACATTCCAATTGTTTTGTTTTTTTTTCTGCTTAATTACTAAAATAATAAAAAAAAAAAAAACGATTATCTCAGAGATTTAAATCGAAAACCACTTTATTTTTTAATAATAAAATAATAAAAATCTCCAAACTTTATTGTACCTAGGTATATTCGAAAAATATTAATCGTACAAAATAAGTTTCAATTATTGAACGTAAAAAAAGTGTGTTATTCAGTGTTAAACCTACGTCCAAATTTGTTTAAAGTTTTACGAGTTAAACCATTAAAACTCACTTATATTTGTATAATTAATAACATATTATTTTATTTTATTAATTAGATACTGATGAATTATTTTATTTGAATTTTATCAATTGATTATTATTGATTGATTGTTGTTTTTAAATTTCACAATATTATATAACACTATATAGAATACAAAACAAGTCATAATATTCTGAATTATTTTCACAAAACAATTATATTTATACTTTATACTTTACTATTTTAAGCAAATATTATGTTCATATTTAATTTTTAAAAAAAAAGAAAAAAATGTATTTTGGCACCAAAACATTAAAAGTTTTTCTTATCCGCTGTGTAATATCGAAACGAAATTAAAAATTATAGATTTTTCATATAAATACTCCGGTTGCAAATCGTAAATTAAAATCTACCGTGTTGAGTGTATTTTACCTGAAATTCGAGACGGGTGGTTTTAATATAAAAACTCAGATTAGGATTTTCGAATTATTATATTTTTAAAGTTTTGCGTTAACAGTTACATAAATATTCGTACACACATTTTAGTGATATAAATCATACGCATAAAATACCGTTCCAATACCTAACCTAACCGTTCATGAATAATATTATTTACTTTATTAGATATATATTATTAAAAAACACGTTGTTAATAAATCAAATATACCTAAATACTCTCGTTATTTAACATTAACAGACAAATAAATTGAATTTATTTATTAAAATTTAACTTCCTGCTGGTTCTGATATAACTTACAACTAAATAATTTAAAAAAAAAAATGTTTAAAAAAAATAAGTTATAAACAGTAAAAAACGATAGTTTTTTATTATGACGTTTACAAAACCGATCATTGGAAAATATGAATCATATTATAATATAATATAGTCTGCGGACCGAGTCGATTTCGAATAATCTCGATATACTCGTGTCGTACTTTTTTGGCAAAATGAAAGGGGTGGTGGCAACGACAGATGTTCCCCTATGTGTGATTCGTAACGCGTGAAATTATTATTATTACTTTTTTTTTTTTTTTTTTTGTGTACGAGACACCGTACGATATTTTTTACAATAACACTTTTTTCAAACTAAAGTGTCACGTAATATATCATGAATCCCCGAGTCCAAGAGTTCTGATTTAAAATAGCATCGCGCCGGAAAATTTATACAATAGTAGAGGAGTACCCGATATATGCCTGATTTATTATATGGTACCTATTGTATAAAAAAACTGAAAAAAAACCAAAGTTAAATTCCATCTCTAATTGAGTTTTGTTTCGTTGTCACAACATTACGATTAGTCTTAAACGTATACACAATATTTTAGTACTAAAAGGAGGATAAATATCGTAATAATAATAATAATAATAGATAAAAAAATATTTTGAAATCGATAATATAACTTGACACATTACGGTTTATTTGGATGACAACAATGCGATACGATAACAATATTATAACGCGGTTATTTATTAATATTAAGGTTAATATTTTATAAACCCATCGTAAATCTTTGAAATTTAGATTATATTTTGTAATATAATACGACTAATATTCGATGCATTCATATAAGGACGACGAATCACACAATATTGCCATAGAGCAAAAAAGTATTATCTAAGGTACCCTTATAAAATATAGTAGATATAACCTATCTATAGTGACTGCTATTTAAATATCTATATAATATTATGTCTTACACGCATTTTATTATTATTATTTTTAATTTATTTTTATTATTATTACTATTTTTATTTTTTTTATTTTTATTATTATTATTATTATTATTATTATTATTATTATTATTATTATT
>JAIUCT010000017.1:9708775-9751774 GCA_021307375.1 Tetraneura akinire | reverse complement strand
TTATTATTATTATTATTATTATTATTATTATTATTATTATTATTATTATTATTATTATTATTATTATTATTATTATTATTATTATTATTATTTATTATCATTGTTATGGCGTATTATTGTATAATCGGAGCATGCATAGTGGAATATTATAATAGTATGCCTACGCACTCGTATATAGTCAGATTAAAATTTGTCTGAACAAAAGAGTGTACGATAACATTAGAAAACCAAAACCAACCGTCGTTTTTGTTAGGTAGTTAATCCTCTTAACGAAACACTCATTGTTGTTCTACATTACAGCAGAAAAAAAAAACTCGGTCCATTTTTCCGCATTATACGAGAGACCTCTAATGTTATATTCCTCGCTTTGAACACAAAACGATCTTTTTCACGACGATATAATAGAATAAAAGTAAAATTTATGCATTCAAAATTGGCGATTTATTTTTATTTTTATTTTTTTTTTCCTCCATTTTCAAATACGATAGATACTGCGGTGACCGGCATACATACCGTGGTTAATGTACCGTTAATAAGGGACACATGCACGACACTTTCGCGTATTTTAATGGCCCGTGAACCCCCGACACACTAACGGGGTCAAACATTTTTGCAATTTGTCTCCGCAACTGCTGTGTATTGCCGTGAATTGTCGCTCATTACAGTTGGTCAGCTGTTCAACGTTGCTATGTTCACGACATTATCCCATCGGTTTTTCACAACGACCGACTATATTAAAATATAACTTTTTTTTTTTTTTGGTATTACGAAATAGTGTACACCCTGTAATTTCCGTGAGAATCGCCGGGATTTGAACATTTTATACCGGGTAAATTTCATAAATACATTTTTATAAATCGGATGATTTATTATCAGTTTTGGGGCGTATTATAATCAGTAAAGGCGTGTTAAAAAAAAATAAAAATAATCGCTAAATTTATCGTTTTATAAACACGTCACTGAAAATTATTTTTAATACGACACTCGAAACAATATCTCACGGGTGAACAACGAAATTATCGTATTTTATACCAATATTAATCCAACATATAAAATTTTACTTATTTTACCCCCAGTACTGCGAAATACCCGGAATAGTACGTTGTGAATTTTGTAAACTAATTAAGGTACATAATATAAAAATTGTTTTTTATACGCGTGTATCCAAAGTATTCGTATTTTAAACCGTCTAAATATTTAATAAAAATTTCCACTCCATAGACCATATGTTATTATTTTAAATTTTTAATTATTTTTATTAAATAACCGTATTTACTGTTATAATCTAATTCTTCAAAAATAAACCATCGTGATTTTTTCGTCACGTCAATTATCGTTTAATAATTTTTGTTTTTTGTTCTATTGTTACTTGTCTGGTCAAGAAAACTGCTTTGAGAAATGTCAAAAAACTTAAAAATATCGTGACTTTTTTAAGTACAATCCGCACGAAACCGATACACTGGAAACTTATAGTTCTACGTTTTAAACGAACGGATCATTATTTCTGAAAAAATATTTGCAGACCAAACAAAAAAAAAAAAAAACAAAAAAAATCACACATAAACTATTAATACTGTATTAATTCGCATTATTCGTTTTTAAATCGTATTAATATTAGAATATCATTACGTATTATTGTAAAAATTTTCAAACACGATGTTATTTTATTTAAAAACTAACCTTAAACCCGGATTAAATTTAATTAAAAACTATAACACAAAATTTATAATTCATCAATTCTGTTATTTTTTTCAATTTAATATTTTTTACTATTGAGATTTTATTAATTAAAAAATATTCGAAGAACCAATGATTATGAGTCGTATACTCGTATATGAAATCGAAAATCACGTCGTATCAACCGTTTAATTATGTAAATTCAACGTATAAGTATAATTTAAAACGCGTACTCGTACAATCTTATATTATAAATATATCACTATTTTAAATAAATTTAATATCTATATAAATCGTAAATTTAAAACTAAATAATCACACGAATTAATATGATTATTTAAACGTTTTATCTGAGTATAATCCTCGTCATATTTTAAAATTTAATGTGATCCAGAATTTTTATATTATATTCATATACCCATCTTTATAACGAAGTAAATTTGACATTTAATAATAATAATATACCCCTGATATTTCACGGCTGTCATTCTGAAACTATTAAATAACCGTCGGATAATGCGATTTTTTAACCTCATATACTTTGGTGAGTAATACTGATGACGCATTCAAATTAAATAACATAATATTATTTACCCCGGGGCCCGGGCCAACCAAATCAAAAACCGTGTATGGCGTATCCCTTAGAAAATGTGTTATATTTTATAATATGTGTATTAATGCGTATACGAAACCGTAACGGATCTAGGAATTTTTTAAACGGGAATGCTAAGACTAATGTTTTTTTTTAAAAAAGTCGTGGGTTCTATAATTATTATACTATAAATTCTGATATAGAATAAATTTAGTTTTAATCCTTAAAAAATAATAACGTTTAAATTTATAAAAATAATAATCGCGTGAACGTCAAATTTAATAACACACGCGGCTAAAAAATATTCCTTTATTTAAAATTATATTCTTGAATATGTGACGTATAGTAATTGTTTTTTACCAGATGCCTTCGAGGCAAAAAGAGGGTGTTGCATTACCCTAACGCCCCCTCTGTGTATCCGCCGCGTATGATAGTCAAAGTGATCTGTTGGAGAAAAATTAATAATTTAATTTGGAATATTTTTAAAAAATAATTTATTTAGCATCGACATCATAATAATAATATGATGCTGTTGGTAATTTTTGCAACTGTAATAAAATTAAATTCTCATCGGCCAGAACATTTTATACGTGTAGTTTGTACGTGTGCGCATAAATCGAATTTAATAAAGTTAATATTATGGAAAATATCGTGAAAATATGAACGCGTAAAATACAATTGAGTTTACCATATAATACAATACACAATTTGACATTCTATTAGGAATAAAACTAATTTAAATATATTTAAAACGCAATGAATTTTTTTTTTTTTTAAATAAATATAAACTTCATTAAAATTTTAATGAAGTAATAAAAGTTCTAAAATTACTAAAAAAAAAAAATATTGTATTTTGATCGAAATGTAGAATAAATATAGCAAACGGTAAAAAGACTTCAATTAATCCCGTTCATCGGTATATAGGTGAAATCTGGTGTAACAATATTTTAAATTACTACAAAGTCGGGTACACGCGAGTAACGTACATACCTATTTAAATTGTAATTTCTGAGAAATTTTCAGATTTCTCATTTATCTGAATAAAATATAATATAATATTATCATAGAAATAACACAATCTATACGTTCACGTGTACGAGTTATTCCTTGAATTAATATATTTTATAAAATTATTTATTTTATTTTTTTTTAATAACTAAATAAAATATTAAAAGTATATTATTTAGGTACTGAATATTGAAATATCACATAAACAAATATATGATAATTCTAAGAAATATTTTATACCATAATATTTATTACCTACTATATATTACAACATAGATATTACAAGTATATCGTACAATATTAGATTAAAAAATAAAATTGAAATAAAAACATCTTCACTTATTAAATTTTAAATTATAATAATAGTAATATAATATATTATAAGTGCATAACTATAATACACCTGTGTTATTAAATTTGTTTAAATATGAAACTTGGTCGTAACTCGTAACCTGGTTTTATAATATGGTTATGCGTTTATGACTTTTAACACACTATACACACTATACACACATACCTATTATATACCCGTCTGTTTTAACTAATTTAGAATATAATGTTAGAATGTATAAACGAATGGTATACGCGTGGATCTATTCTATATTATAAAATATTATGGTAAAAAAAAAAAAAAAAAAAAAAATGTAAACAAATTATGTTTAAAAATTTCGTATTTTAAAAATGATCACGATGATGAATATTAACTTGCTGATATTATAATATACGTATACCAGAGTGTGTATACCTTTGAATAAATATTGCATTCCGTCATTTTGCGGTTCTTTGATTATAATAATAACTCGGGTTTATATCATATAATATTAGAGTTTCCCTGAATATTATATCGAGTTGATACGAGATGTGTATAATACGAAATGTTTAATTAACATGGAAACATTGAAGTCGCCAACGGCGTATAAAGCCTCGAGAGTTTATTGTCGGAAAATAAAGAGAAATACAAGAAACGAGGGGGGAGGGGATACCGGTACCTTCTACGCGGTTACAAGAGAAAAACACTTTAGGGTCGCGGTAATCAAAGTTTTACTAGTATTTTGTGGCGTTACTGCGATATACTCGTATATGAGTGTATAATATACAAGAAACGTCGAGGGCGAATTAATGGAAGAGCCATTGCCGTGTGTTTTTCCCAGCGGATGTTGACTGTAGTAGGGCTGGAATAAAAGAATTAGGGAAGGGTAGAAGAAAAAAAAAATGGATATATATACGAGACATACACGCCGTATGCGGGGTCTCTGGAGAAATAAAAATTCTGATCAAATATAAGTCGACCCGGTGGGCGTGTGCTTACTTTTGTACATGTGAACTAAGACCCCTCTTATGTGATATGAGGAGGATTAGGAGGAGCCCTTCCGATAAATTGATAGGAAATTAGACCTAACCAAAGTTCATGGCAAAAGGCAGTTATGTCGTGTCTATTTGGGTAATTGCGTTTTCGTGCGACATAATATTTCCGTCACCGTTCATACTCGTAATAAAAATAATAAAAAAAAAAAAAAAAAAAACGTATATAATATAATAGAAAATTATTAGAAAAATCTCATAAAATAAAAAAGTCTTCATCTAATAATTCTATATTAATACATTTTTAATTTTTTTTTACTGTCCTTGAAATTTGTTGATTTTATATAAGTACTACCTATATAAAAGAAATGCGTTTAGCTTGTCATGATGGGCAAATTTGTGAAATATAAAAATAACAATTCACCAAACACAATATTATTAATATAAACTCTGAATTTATTATGTTGAAATTACAATATATTAGTAATTTTTACCAACATTTATCACATCTTTATTAAAAACGAGAATAACTTAAAATATTAATTACAAAAAAAAAAATCTTAACTCAAATTTATATTTATTTGAATGCGAAATGTATTTAGAATAATATTTTTATAAATAAAATAATAATTTGTACATTATATTTAATAAACTTTGAACATAAATATAATATTATTAATAAATTATGCGATGAAAGGAAAAAAACAAGAAAAAAATTTGTTTACTGTATAATGGAATAAAAATAAAAAAAAAACAAACATAATTCCTACAACCGAAAAATTGCGTTAAATCGGCAAACTTAAATTTGAACTAAATCTTAGTTTGTAGAAAATCAAAAGTTGGCACGACCAACTTGCTAATCCCTGAGGTCAAGCTAGACAAAGTCTCCGTAGAGAGTAATTTTTATCACTGTAAATAAATTTTGACGTTTTCATCGTATAACGGCATAACCCACATTTCATATACCCCTAGTGAATATCCGAAAAGTTTTAAACAATACTTCTGAGGCAAGTCGAATGATTTTAGATTTGAAAAAATATAGGTACAAATAATGTTTAATTGTGTAGTGTACTAATGTGTTAATGAGTATCTAATTATTCGTATATATTACCTATGTATAAAATTAGTAATTATCTAATATAAAAATTGTGATTGTGAAGTTGACCCAGAAGAAGATTTTCCTTTCAAAAAGACAGAGCTATCTTATTAATATAATTTTTTTAAACATTTTTTTATAAAATACATATTTTATTTTTTTATCAATATATTATATACTTTGTCTTGTCAAATATAGGTTAGGTTAGGTTATGTTAGTTTAGGTATTCAATAATTATATATATATATATATATACCTGTGTGTATTTGTTGGAATAAAAACAACTATGTAATTATAGTCAGGTATTATACTACCAAAGAAACTTAAAAAAATTGGACCCCTCTCCCGAAATATTTCTCATTTATTAAAAGTTATTAAAAAAACAAAAGTTATTAAATATGAAATGTGCCAAAATCGCCGTTTAGTAATTTACTAAATTCAAAAATGTAATACAGAAAAATAAGAAATATCTTGTAAAAGATGAAATTTAATATAATAATAAAGCATTGTTTATTTTAACAAGAACACATTTCTAAACTTTCAAAGATAATAAAATATAAAATCAAACCATAATATCACTAAAATAAAAAATACCAAGTTTTATTACTTTAATTAAATTTTTTTAAAAAAAAAAAAAAAAACACATTTTTTTAAATAACAATTGTTATTTTAAATCAATATATTATATTTATTTATTTTTTTTTATACTTCAAAAATTATTTAGATTCGTTTTTATATAATATTAATAATAATAAATACGTTTTAAAACTTTTTATTTGTGATTACTCACATGGTCCAACACATTCGTATGTTTTTAAGAACATGTATACACTAAAAACCTCATCTTAAACTTTTTGAATTCTATATAAATCAAATAGTTGGCAAATATTTGTCAACCAAAAATATATTTTTTCTATATAGCACTCCATACATTTTTTGAGAATATAAAAGTATAAAACGATGTGTCTATATGATGTGTTTATACAGAAACTGTAGAACTTTGACACTTAACTCTTGCGCGTAAAGTTTCATGTTTTCCCAGAGGTTTTTTTTTTTTTTGATCAATGATAAATTTCTCAACAATATTTTTGCAATGGCGGGTGTTCGAATCAATCAAAATAGTATTTTCTAAACTTCTTAGCACTATATTTAAGTATGTTACCAGTGTGTAAATTTAAAATCCGATACAAATCCCAAGTTCGAAAATTAACTACCTACTAATTTTTTTAGTAATTTCGTTGTCAAAATTAATGAAACACGTATAATATAATATAATAAAATAGTGACCGCTAATAATAAGGGTCTTGTACATATGGTGTGAACGAGGTGTGCAAGCCACTGGAATAAAGAAGCAGACGAACTTATATTATTTGTACTCTATCGTGTTCAATCCCGGATTAAGACCTCCAGGAGCCCTGGGGATGAAACCCTGTCGTATGAGCCCTGATCGCTATTTTTATGTTGTATAAACTCGTATGTCATTATAAATCATACGTGCACGATATTAATTTATTGAAGAATATTTTAAATTTAAATATAAAATAAAGTATATTTATATAATATAGTATAAAAATAGTAGTAATTATACGAAATAAACAATAATTTCAACGTTTTTATTTCCATATATCAACCTTGTTTCATACGTATAAATGTATAAATTATACACTGGCTATTATTTCATTATTTTTATTTAAATAAAAATAAATTGTCTTGCTTTTGGCGAAGAAAACGTTTTAAAGACAAACATACGCAACGACATTATACGGCCATAAGTAAAATTTTAAAAGGGCATTTACTTTTACGAGCCCCGAGGATGTGGCGGCGGTGGCTTCCCCTTAATCCGGGCTTGCCCGTGTTAAATAAAATATAAGAGAACAACGTTGTAATTCGGTTAAATTCTTTAGGAATTCGCAAAATCACGACGCGATGATTTAGAAAATAAAAAAAATATTCCTAAGCGTTAAAATATTTGATAATTTCATATATCCTATCACAAATTGACGTTATTATCTTATCGACTATGTAATATTATAACATTACTACCCGAACCCTGTCGCACACAGTCCTCGAGTCTATAATACGTATATGAGGGATTGAGGGGAGTACCCAAAGGGAGAAAGGGATTTCGAGTTCAGACCCTCCCCATTGAAATAATTATACCTGATATAAAAATTAACATTTATTTTTAATACTGCAGATTATGCGTATATAAAAATTTTTTTTCATAAATAATTTTTTTTTTTGATAATATTTAACGTGATTTTTTTAACTCCCCCATACAAAATTCCTGACGGGTACGCTCCTGACGTGTATATTATAAATTTTACAAACGTGCAGATTTTTATTTTTTCTATACAAATAACTTTTATAAGAGCTTTTTTCGCTCTAAAAATGATTCAAACTTTAAACTCGTTTTTTACTCCAAAATATTATCAGGTTAAATACGAATAAACGTATAACGACCGCAAGACGGACGTCCCTCTTATCATAGCGCGTGCCATTTTGATCGTTATCTTCGCGTTCCTTATCATAATAGGTATATCGTATATATAATAATTATCTTATCGTTAATTCGACGACTACACGAAACAATAATTTATAATTTTTTATTATCATAATGATAACACACACACACATATATATATATATATACGATAATACCGGGAATATTTTATAACGTCCAGGACTCGAAAAAATGACGATCGAAAGAGGTTAATTTTTTTTTTTTCGTATTTTACTCACTTTTGGGAATTTGCGTTTTCGCGACGAACGACACGTCGAGTCGTCGTCGAAAGATCCGAATGACGATTAAATCGACTCAAAATTAGAAAAAAATCGTAAATTAAAATCGTTAAAAATATAGTATCAAAGTTTCGTCACTCGGGGCCACTCTATAATCATCCGCGGTCCGCGTGCATCGTGTAAACAGGTCCGATTTTCGAACGGCGTTCGCGAAGAAGAAAATTATTCCGTCGAGAAAAGTCGAGAATTATTACAATAATAATTTTATTGTTACGTACACGCAGGACGCGATCGCGAACGGGACCAATGCTCGCACGTCGATGTCGGCGGCAACGCGGCAACTGATATTATGACTCGCGGACCTCGGGCAACCGGCTATAAACCGCGTGACAACCGACGCAGAGCGAGCCACCAACCGACCACCCTTAAGGTCTAAGTCTATCCCTGTGCAATATTATCCGGTTACGTAAACGGACTTTATTATGATAAGGACGCGTTTGAATATGACGTTCGAATTTTTCGCGTAAAACGTCGCGGTTTTAAAACGAACGACAAAAAAAAAAATTTTAGAAATCTCCACGTTCAAAAATCATCGCAAAATTCGCGTGTTATCTTATCGCGTTTGTACATATTGAGAAAACTGTGTAAATAAATTATTTGATATTAAAATAAAATCGGTAATCCGAAATTCCGAACGAAACGCTGAAAGGACTTGACGCGCCGTGTTGCGGTTATGTACGACGTTTACGGTATATACGCGAACTGTAACCTCGCACGCTTTGCGGATCGAAACGGAAACGAATCGAATTTCAAACGTCGAAATTCCTCGGCGACCGCCCTTATAATGTCGGGTACGATTAATCCGCATTATTACGTTTTTTTTTTCCTGGTAGTCTTATAATAAAACGAGTAAACTCGGACGAAGACGGAAAGTTTGATTTTATACTCTAGAATTTACAAAAAAAAAAAATTATATAAAACATACGAACGCCTAACGTAAAGTTTACGATAAAACAGAGAGCAATTTATAATATTTTATACCGCGGTATAAAAAAAGAAATGATGGATAACGATGCGCTAACGCGTTTATTTGTTTAAGCGCCAATTCCGTATAGTATAGCGTGCAACGGCCTCGAAATCCGTCGAAATATCGTTGCCGACCAGACAATGCGCCAGCCATTAAAGGGATGTATCATAAGTATTTGAACGTTTTTCGTTGTTCGTATCTATAAAAAAAAAAAAAAAAAAAAATGAACAATTATTTATATAATAAACTGGTATTAAGCTCGATTTATTATAACATATAACAATATAATACCATGCGGATAATAAATAATAAAAATAAAAAACAACAGTTACATCGGAATTATAAATTATATTTTGTAGGCGGACAATACAGGTCGGGTTGAATAATAATCTTCATCCGTATAGACCTTTATTGTGGTCGATGACTTGACCTTTGTTGGGAACGCGTAAAACTCGGGGAAACTTTAATGCGTATTGTAATTATTTCCATAGACGACGCGTCGTACGAACGCACATCTCGTTATGCGGTGTATCAATCATAAACGTGTTTACGGGTATATGGACAGACCCATAAACTCCGGGTCCGATAAAAAATTTATGAAAACATTATCTAAACTTCGCAATTACAATGAAATGGACGACAAAGGTAAAAAAAAAAAAAAAAAATACAACGACAAAGACTTGATTCGATAATCAATAATCAAATTTTTTTTTTAAATTTATTGTAGGTACAACAAATGACTAAAAATATAAATTATGACGACATATTATATGGGTAAATGAAAAATTTTAAATATTATACGAGTATTACCATCAAAACGTCCAATAATATTATAAATTTTTTTTTTCTTATCACTTTTAAAATATTATCGATAGAAATTAAATTAACGTAATTATTTCTTTCTTCTTCTTTTTTTTAAGACGTATAGTTTTAAACCTTCATCACCGCAATATACAAAATACAAACATATAATTATTAGTAAAAAGAAAATAATAATAATAACAAGTAACTGATAACACGAAGAGATGGGAAAAAAAAGATTACATTAGGTAGGTACTCAAAAAAAAAAAAAAAAGTTTACAATAAAAGTATGAAATTAAATAGATATCGGATGAGGCATCCAGGAGGGGTGTTAGGGGGTTGTAAATTTGCAAAAATGTTAAAACTCGATTTATATTTATTATTAACAATACTTCTACGCGTATTTTACACGATTTTAATATAATAATAAAAAATAGAATATTAAATTTTCGAAATTTAAATATTTTCAATAAACGCCCCTAATGGATTGACGATTATATTTTTTTTTTTTTAGTAATCCACAAACGCAGTCGTGTACGTAAGGTGCGCTACACATAACGCCGTAATTTATCTTATCGTAACCCACGCGTTACATTTTATAAAAATATTATACAGATAAGAGTGACCTAATGATAAGGTTAATGAACGAGTACCTAACGATTATTTAAATCAAACCTGTCGATTACATTTCAGCTATCTTCAACCGGTGTTTTGCGACACAATTTTGGGTCGCCTTAATTTTAAATTGGGTCTATTTATTTTATTTTTACAGTTTAAAGTTTAATCTTAAAAATATGAATAACATTTTTTTTTTATATTATTATAATTATAAAATATATATAATGTAATATACGTTCAACGTGATTTCATAATTGACATGGGTCCCGAAAAATTTATATTAAAAATGTTGAAAGTTGAAAACCACTGGATAAAATTATACCGATTTTTTCGAATAATAATATTTCATATTTTAGATTCTGAGCGTAGCGAATCTAAAGTATGAAGACACATTTACTACCCGAAATAATGCTCCGATTATCACGAATAGATATGTTTCCGGTAGGAAAGTGGATGTTCTTGGTAATTTATTTAAGTCATTTTCCGATTTTCTTAAAATTGACCCTAAGCGGTAGAAAAAACGACCAAAAAATTATCAAAACGGCATTTTTCAAATTTCGACGAATTCGATTTCAATATTTCACGAGATAACTCGGGCAATTTTGAAGTTAGAGACTTGAAATTTTTGTTTGGGAGTTCACATAGGTACTATGTATAATATATGATAAAGTTTTGGAACCGTTACGTTAATTTTTCTACAAAATATAGGACTTTGAATATTTCGTAAAATTCTCGTTTTTACGTATATAATGTTTGATAAAATTAGCAATATTTGGTATTAAAGTCTGAAAATATAATCATAATAACATGTGTCTGATCTCTGATGTGCAATGCACGTTTTGGCGGAATTTGTATTTAAATAATTATTACATATTTATATTCTAACGTCGTCAAGTAGTCCTCTCGATATTTTTGATAAAATAAATGTCGTTATATAAAATGTAAATTTATATAATTTTGTGTAAATATGTGTTAAAGATGATAATATAATTATAATTGGCATAAGATTGAAACTTTTTTAATTATAATTTTTTTTTATATATAATTTGTATGTTAGTAATGTATTAGTTGCTACCATAAAGTGCGTGAGTTCTCCACTACGACGCGCTGTTTTACATAGTCTGCACGGTGTCTGTGTGATAAAAATTTGGCGTTTTAAATATTTCATAAAAAAATGTTAAAATTTTAATCAATCCTTTATTATCTGATTGAACTTCGCTCAGAATCGTTTTTCGAATGCAATAGTTTATCATTATAATTATCACACAATTTTAAATTTATAAAATTGTAGTTTCAGTCGTACGTCTAAGCTGTGCAACATGCAATGTGCTATGTGCATAGTATTTTTATTATTCGTTGATACCATAAAATTCGAAAATTGTCTTCTCCGAGAAGATGAAGATCCGTTGTCAGCATGCACGGTGTATGTACAGACGTGCCCTTGCATTAAGAGTGTTCTTGTAACGTCGGTAGATCGCGCTATTCTGATACACCGACAATGATTTGCCTTTTTCAATTCATTTGACAATGATTATTTAAATTTTCTAATTAATTAAGTGCCGGGCCACACGATGCGTTTTCGTCGCATGCGTCGCAATCCGGTGACACCGCATGCGGCAGAAAACTTCAGACCACACTACGCGGTACCACCGGATGCGGTGGATTAAATTTATCATAAAATTAATAATAAATAATTAAAATTAAACAATTATTTATTTATATTGGAATCAAAGTTCATGTGGTATATTCTTATGTTCCACTAGCCTAGGTAAAACAAATAAATAAATGTTTACCGCATGCGGCACCAACGGATCGTGTGGCCGACCTAGATTAAAATAATGTAAAATTCATATTCGTGCGGTGGCAACGCATCGAAGCCACCGCAACATGTTGCGGCAGGTTTTCACCGGATCCGGTGATAACGCGTCGTGTGGCCCAAAATAAAATTATGAACTTAATTTAATGTATTTGTAAATAATTTCTGACGCATGCGGTGTCACCGGATCGCGACGCATGCGACGAAAACGCATCGTGTGGCCCGGCACTAATATCGATGTAACATGTCGAAACGTGCATGATTTACTCTTGTCAATAACGTCAGTAATATTTTAAATTTAGAAAATTTCAAAAACTTGAAAATTTTGAAAAAATAAAAATTTTGTGCTAATTTTTTTGGAGTTACGAGTTTTTCTATAAAGTTTCAATTTTGAAACATCACACCAATGTGTCCCGTCCAGACTCTTTTGTCAATTGTCGCTCAGTATGACTAAGCATCGTAAGGCGAATAATGCGCCATCAACATTGACGCAAGTCGGTGTGCGGGAGGGAAATTCTCTCCGAAGCATAACCAGCACCGGAGCGTTGGCAGCCGAGAACCAGCCGGGTGAACTTACTTGGACAGCTATCCTAGAAATTCAGCAGTCGGTGGAAGCAGCTTCCCCGGGTGCCTTGCAACGCGTGATGATGGCGGACTTTGCTGCTATTGTGAATGCGGTATACACTACACTACTTCCTAAATAAATCTGTTCTTGTCAGCTTAATATCCGACACATCTCTTACAAAGAGATTTCGAATGTTAAACTAATTTTTTCAAAATTGGTGGAGATTAGAGCTTGCTCCTGCTCCACCGTGGGTGTATCCGGTATTACTGGGACGGCCCACATAATAATAAACGATTGGTTTTAAAATGCATTTGTGCATCCTATATTGTAAGGTGTTGTGTAATTAAAAAAAAAAAAACACGTAAATTTAGATTTACAGTCACTTTGACGGTAAAAGACTGATACAGATGATTCAATCCTTCTTATCAAACCAAAACATCAAAATCCAAATCTCCTACCTCCAATCAACTCCTAGAAATATTGAAGCAGGTGCCCATGCCTCTCGCCATTAATGTATATTAAATTATAATACATTCAATACATTAACGATTTCCCATCGTCACCACACGTAACTACATCACTATTCGCTGACGACACTATGTTCTATTCAACTAACACAGCAAAAAACACCTACAGCGTCATGTCACTACAACAACCGATTGCGGATATCCAAATGGCGATTAAAATTAAACACACAAAAAACGGTATCAATTTTATTTGGGAGCAGCCGCAAACTACCTTCCCGATAAATCCAAATACAAAACGAAAAAATTGAATGGAAAAACAACACAACATACCTCGGCGTCACATTGGATAAAACCTTAAGATTAAACAATCATGTAATGAAATCCATCCAGAAAGCCAAATAAACAAGAGCCGCATTATACCCCATTCTCAACAGCAGATCTCCCATCCCAATGTCAACCAGGCTCTCCATTTTTAATATATACATTAAACCAATCCTATTATATGTTTCATCAACTATGATTATTGTTTCATCGACTCGACAGTTCGACATTTACCCATTTATCTAGTCTATGCCAGAATCCTGGAAATAAATTTAGGGCTTGGCCATCCAGCCATTAAATCAAAACTATAATTAGTCAACTATAACTTCAAACAGGAGATAATAAGTTAATTCCTGGTGTTCCTCAGTGGCGTATTTACGGGGGGGATAGATCCCCTCCCTTGGCCTTTTTTTTTTTTTTTTATATATATTCACCGATTTAAAATTGTTAATTTTATATTTATGGCATTATGTAATATTACAGAATTACAGAAGAAAATTATCACAATATTGATATATTTCATTATAACATTGAAGTTGAATAATATTAAACGAAGTATTTTTAGTCAAAACATTATAGTTGTTATAGTTATTCGTAGCAGTGGCGTATTTAAGGGGGGATCAAGGGGATCAATCCCTCCTCATGGGCTGTAAAATATGTAAATAATTATAGCCATCATATTAAATACTATTTTAGATTCTGAGCGAAGCGAAATAAATAAGAATGTATTGCCGTATTGGTATTACAATGATGTATGATTTTTTTTTTTTATGTCTGAAAACACTTTTACTACCCGAAATAATGTTCCGATTTTAATGAATAGCATATGTTTCCGGTTGGAAAGTGGATGTAGTCGGTACTTTAATTAGGTTAAGTTTTTGAATTTCTCAAAATTGACCCTAAGTGGTAGAATAAACGACGTAAAAAATGACGAAAAAACGGCATTCTTCACGTAAACTGAAATTTCGACAAATTCTATTTCAATATTCCACGATAACTCGGACAATTTTGACGTAAGATACTACTCGTAGAAAATTTTATTGAGTGTTTAAATAGGTACTATATTATATGTGGTAAAATTGTGGAACCGTTACGTTAATTTTTTTACAAAATATAGGACTTTGAATATTTCGTAAAATTATCGTTTTTATGTATATAATGTTTGATAAAATTAGTAATTTTTGGCAGTAAGGTCTGAAAATTTTACTGAAGTATATTTATATATTACTTAACATTAATTCAAAATATTAGAAAATTCCCTAGTCGCAATTTTTTTTATAGCCGTTTAAAGTTTATATTTTAAACGGAAATATTATAAAAAAAAAAATGGCATTCACAAAAACATGACTCTATGGGAGACGCGTGTGATGTAGTCGGCGTAACATTCCCGAACGCTACCTTAGTGTTAAGCACCGTAGCCAGGCATCGATAGCGGATGGGTGACCGCCGTTTTGTTTTTTTTTTTTCGTTTTTTTTTTCTTTTTATGCCTGAATCATCATATCAAAATATTAGAAATATCCATGGTCTCAATTTTTTTTTATAGCTGTTTAAACTTTAAAGTTGAGAATTTTAGTTTTTCCTTTTTTTGTCTGAAGACCACTTTTATTACCCGAAATAATGCTCCGATTTTCCCGAATAGCATATGGTTTCGGTTGGAAAGTGGATTTTCTTGGTACTTTATTAAGGTCATTTTTCAAATTTATCAAAATTGACCCGACACGTTAGGAAAAACGACGAAAAAACGGCAATATATTAATCAATACCTACATTATCTGACTGAACTTCGCTCAGAATCGTTTTTTCGTATGCAATGGCTTAACATGGCATTCAAATTCTAATTAAAATTTAATACTATGATTGGCACACCAGTATCCCATGCGGCAGGAGTAACAGCTCTTTTTTTTTTCATATTGGCATATAATAATTATAGATATATCGTATTGCGTTCCTGCACGTTTTTAAAATATAATTAAAAAAAAAAAAAAACCTAACCTAACTCTGCCATTATTTAGTTCGGTTAGCGCGCGTGTTCAATGTCGGTAACAATGTAACGCATATTTTTTTTTTATATACCTATCTATTTTACAGAATACATAAACTTATACGACCACCGCCGTTATTGTTTATTAATTATTAATAATAACATAAAACGATAACGAAGTTTTTATTATGTTAATTACTATAGGTACTACATTGATTATATATTATACCATGGTATACGATATATAGTTAAATTTAAAAATGGCGATGAAATGTCCGATTATATATACAATAATACCGGTCGCGAGGATTTATTAATTTTTCGAGTGTACTCACGTAAAAACATTAATATGGAATAAAAAAAAATTTCAAACTAAATACGACTTAAACCGACCGGATACATGCAGACACGCGGTGGGAAACGGTCTTCGCGAGAGAAGTGATGAAGAGATACAATACTCGTATGCTCGTGTATTTATTATATTAAGAGATGAAATCTATACCGAAATGTACGAATAAGAGTATGGTATACGGTATACGTCAATACGTCATAATATATGGAACGTGTTTTAATTAAATTTTCGAACCTTAATACCAAAAGAAAAAATACAAATTTAGGTAATTAAATATTATTCGGAAAATATGAATGATTTTAAAATTATAAACCTCGTATTATAATATAAAAAAAAAAAATCGTTCAAGTCTTATAGGTATGCGTATTTCTTATCTATGGTTATCGTACGATATTTTTGAGTTTTGACTATCGCATATAATATAAGTAAAATTAATTGCGTCAAAAATATTAAATATATACCTAACCTTAGATTTTCGCCACTTTTGCCGTTTTCATCTCGTTTTGGGAATATAATATCACAACAGTAATAAAAAAATCGTAATTAGTATCGTCCTGTATACACCCTATACATTGGTACATTGGTACATCGTACATTGGTAATATCATAATATTATACTTTCGCGCGAGGGATATAGTTTATTATATTCGTCGTCTTATTATATTTTCAATCGTGCCATCATCCAAAAGATTCGATCTGTATTTTCTTTTATCCGCGTGGTATTTTTCAGACCAATGAGCTTCTATATAATATATTATATTATACGTCTTGACTTATATACGGTCCTTGCCTCTACCTATATATACCATAAATTCCATCGTCCGTCCACCGGCCATTTTCTGCGAGCTTTCCACGGACGCGAAACGCGGAAATCTTTAATTTCACCGGCTATACAATATTATTATTATACCTTATACTTATACCTAGGTACATAACGTAATTTATATAAATAATAGAGAACCGCACGCAGATACAAAACGCCTACGTATCTAACCGTTTTCAATTTTATACTCGTGGCCGTGAGACGGTGGTTAAGTCGAGTCCGGTTAATAATATTAATATTATATGGGGTCAGGTCGTGGACACGCGCAAGACATAATAACGCCTGAAATAATTTCTGACCATTTTTTTCCCCGATTTTTATCCATACTACCCTCATATTATTCTCATTTCTCGTATCATTATCCAGTTTTCTTTGACTTCTAAATAGATAACCGCACGTCGGACGACTAGATTTTACCGTACTTAATAATTAATAAAATCCCTTCAAATCGGTAATTTCCCGTCTATAACACGTCATCGTGGATAGGCTGTTAATATTTCATTTATAAACACATTCCAACTTCGCGGCGATCTTTTTTTTAATCGGTCGAAAAAAGAACTAACCGAACGATGGGGGTAAGTATTGTAAGTATACCTCCTACCTATATAAAAAAATATACGTCGAAAAATGTAAAACTCGACGATGACCATATAACAGAAATCAGAGAGGAATGAGATACAATCGCCCCGCGAGGCACGAACTTCGTATTATTATAGTCCGTATAAAAGGGACTAGAAGTTATTATCTATTGAATTACGCGCGACCCTCGATTCCAATGAAATTATTCATAATAATTTTTTTTTTCAAATTTTCAATTTTTATAAGATATGAAAATATTGAAGTTTCGATTGAAAAATCATAACTTTATACTGTTATTATTATGATAATGATAAGGATAACACGATGAAATCGACGATATTAAACGCAAACAATCGCAACGACGCGACGTGTCCTTAAAAATCCTATCCTTCCCAATGTGCAAACAATTGAATACCAAAATTTAAACGTTCATATTATGATCTCTTTGTGGTCAGTACTAATGTAATCCGTTTACGTAATTTTACGTGATTTCGTCCTTTTATATTATTATATTCGTTGTCATATTGTAGCACAACGAACCCCGCAATTGAATTATATTTCCTCCTCGAACACGTGTACTAATGTCGAATATATCAACACACGCTATAATAATATAAATTATAATCTTTACCTAATTTTATAAGAAGAGTTCTTGTGGATATTTTATATACTAATAAATACAAAAAAACCCAAGTACACAAAAAATTTTACTTTAAATACGTATTTAAACAACAACACGTTGTCATCTTCAGTACTAAACGTAGACTGATCGATCATAGCTACATGCCCTTAAATACTAGTGGTCTTGCACTTGTAAGTCATGAGTCGTGTGACTCATTCGTGAGTGTCAAATATTATTTATATTTATTATAATAGTTTTAAATTTTAATAAATAATTTTTTAAAGGACTTAAATCCCAATTTAATCAATTATTTTATATAAAAAAAAAAAATAATATTTTTTAAAATATTTAAATTAAATTTTTAAATTTTTTGTAGACTTGGGTTTTTTATTTATTAGTATAATCTTTACCCTTTCTTTTTTCGTATTTTACCGCGAGTTTCGTCGCATCCACAGGTTGTTCCATATCAACATGTGAATTAAGTTGCCTATCCAAAACATCACAAGGCGTTAATTATGTGAAACTTGGTCGTGCATTATTAGTCATTACGTTATTGAAAAAACAAAAAGTGTTCACCATTGATATGCTGCAATTTAATTACAAACAAATAAATAATATTATTTTTAAAAATAGCTAAGATTGCGTAATTATAATTTTATGTAAAAATACAAATTTACCCGAGTATTCTTACACCCGATTCTTTAATGGTCTTAAGTATGGTTTCATTATTTTGTGCTTATGCAGGAATAAAAAATTATGATTTATATGCGAGTAATAATAAAAAATAATAATACTCGTCGCTTTGAAATCGTCAGATTTTGCTATTCTTCGGTGTTAAATCCACTTATTGATTTTGTTTTAAATTATGAAAGTCATAAATTCATTAAATAGGTATAAAACTATAAAACTAACTACGTTTTAAATTTAACAGTGTTTATAATTGTTTAACTATTAAGTAATAACTATAAGTCTATAACCATTAACCAAGTAAACAGTATGTTAATAAACAATTAAACGAGTAAGATATTTTAAAATAATTTACCATTTACTTACTTAAATTAATATGATATCGTCTTTGGTTACAATAAACTGCACGGGTATCATATAAATTAATATATTTTATGCTTGATGTATACACTTTCATATAATGCAAATTTTCATAAACTACCTACGTAAAAAAAATCAAAACAATGTTCATTAAGCTTTATTAGAATATTAATTACAAATTAAAACATATTTATATGGAGCAGAAAACAAAAATGTGGTTAATGGTAATTTGTTATCGAGTATTTTAAATTTAGATAATTACTTAACGTAGGTATACAAAATTTGGTATTATAGGTAAAAACCAGTAATCACTGTGTCACTGTTGTATACAGACACGAGAAACTATATTAATAATAAAATCATTACATTATCTCTTACAAGTACCAAATATTTGAATTGTATAAAATTAATAAATATTTTAATTATGTACATTTAAACTCAAAAATATTATCTACAATAATAGACTTGTTCAATTCAATTGTACGATAAAATTATATAAATAAGACATAGTAACATTAATATTTAGTAAATACAATATAATTTTTAAATTAGTACCAAAATTCACTGTTTTAAGTGTCAATTCCTCTATACGCCTTAACCTGACGAGTAGATAATATTATTGTTTAATACATCAAAGAATCATCGACGTGTATTATAAAGAATTATTAATTATTAGTTATTACCATCACAAAACCATGATTGATATAACTAGTAAATTTGTTCATTGAAAAAATAAATTGTTTACATGTACAATATACTTAAATAAACCAACATTCTTAAAATCATGTTTTTTATTTGTTTTTAAAGTTCATTAAAAAGTACAGTCAATATATTTTGTTAATCAAACATTAGATTTAATTAAAAATAAAAACAAAAATTTTTCAATATTTAATTATTAAATACAATTTTTTTTTTTTGTAATATTTCAAATAATTATCCAAAAATATTATAAAGTTTTTAATTAAAATTTGTTTAAAATTGAACAGAGAAAATGTATCAAATTGGCAAAATATTTTTATTTATCGTATGAAATATAATATAAATTATTATTAATTTTAATATAGTTTGTAGGTATTTATAAAAAAAAAATTATATAATATATTATATATTTTTTGGTAGTTAGAGATCCAATTTAGTTTTTTAAATCTTTTTAAAAACAATTATATTATTATAATGAATTGTATAATATATAAATTTTATTTAAATTTAACAATTGGAAAAGGATAATTGTACTAGAGGATAAACACAAAACTGTTATGAAATTGTATCAATAAAATTCTAAAAAATATTTATCAAAAACAATTACATAAGTAATACATAGTTTTATATTTGTTAAAAATAATGGGACATTAGTCTTATATTTGCATCATTTCATTGAGACTTTATACTTTAAAAATATTTGTAAAAATATCTGCATATTATGTAATATAAAATACTTCTTTGGAAATATAAACCCGTATTCAAAAAAAAAAATAGTCATAGATATGTGTAAAATTAATAATTGTAATTTTTAGATATTTAAGAGTACAAAAAAAAAAACAAATACCAATTTATTAATCACACATAACTACGGTCAACATTTGTTCCAAAAAAGTATTTATATGGTAAAATTTGTTTTTGATTTTGTAAAAACAAATAAATCTTTTAGGAAAAAAACATAATAATAATAAAACAAAATAAAATAAAAAAACAGACGGTGGAGACAAAATAACCACACGCTGACTAGAAACTAAAACAATACACTTATAGATATAAGGTGGTATGAAAAAAAATATACACTTAAACTTAATTATAATAAATTTAGAACATAAAAATATTAAATTATAAAAAAAAAAATTAACAACGAAAATTTAAATAGTCTACAAAAACAGTTAGCCAGATGACAATTTGCACTGTTAATGAAATATATATGAACAAAACAAAATAAAAATACTTATTTTTAAATAGACTTTACTGGTAACGTTGATTTTCACTTAAATTTTTTACCACTAAAGTTAATAATACATTTATATTGGCGATAAATGTCCATTTAACGCATTGTACACAGCTACAGTATCATTGCCCCCAAAATGAATGCTTTCATTGTCCACATCTTCTTCGTATGTAGTACAAGGGGACATTAATGATTGATCCGCTGGTGAATCATCATCCGCACTGTGATTATGATAAAATGAAACTGATCTATAAAAAATAAAATAAAATAAAATATATTATAATATAATAATAAATTATTATCAGGGTTTAGTACTACCCATTAGCTTATTTTTTTTAGTTTAACATTAGATCTAGCAATATGATAGAGGAATTTATGTCATGCTACAATGATTTCAAATATAAAATTTGAAAGTGCAATCTTTGCTTATTTCTAAGTTTAAAAAAAAAAATGTTTCTTCAGGTTTTATTGCTTTTAGTTAGATATTTACAACTTAATGGCACTACTGATAATCCATTTTTTTTTTTTCAAGTTTTTCCCTCGTTTTTTTTATTTTTGTAATCTAATTCAAACTACAAAATAATTTAACTTTTGTATACCTACTATAAGATATTTAAATTTATTCTATACAAATATTTTACCCAATTGTGGTTTGATTGTTTTTTATTATCTATTTAAAACATGCAGCTTATTATGCAGACAATACAAATATTACTGTATACGTATTACCGTTACAATATGGGTAAACAAACTATAATATTATTAATTCCTGATATATTATGGTGAACCATGTACAAATTATTGAATTAGTCAATTCTCATCTTTATAATATTATAATCACATTGTTCCAACGTAAAAATCGTATTTTTTTCAGAAAACTATTAATTAAAGAAAATATGAATAATCATATTTATGAATATTATATTCATATTATGAGTTTATCCAAGAAAATGCTAACTTTCTGCAATTTTATTTTTAAATTTGTAAATTTTAATAATCAAAAATAAAAAGTTCATTTACATTTATATAATATTTGTGGTTTTAGACAAATATCCTAAGTAAAGCATATAGTAAAAGTAAAGGTTTTTTTTTAATATTTTTTTGGTGCCTTTTTAAATGCTTATTTTGTAGTTTCTATGTGCTTTTATAAGCACTCATTTAGATTATTTTAAATACGTTAAGTCCCAAACCCTTATCATAATACTAATAATATAAAAAATTAACCTGAAATTATCATCCAAAAACACATCAAGCTTTTCAACAATTTTTAGGAACTTTGGTCGTTGAGACGCTGTCCAATTCCAGCACAATCTAATAATACTAGCTAACACATCAGGACAAAATATTGGCAAACTTAATAAATTGCCATCAAGCACATGTGCCATGACCTCATTGTTGCTTTTTCCAGCATATGGCTGTGCACCCAATGTAATCATTTCCCAAATCACAACTCCATAACTCCAGACGTCTGACTGACTAGTGAATATACCTTCGCTAAGGCTTTCAGGTGCCATCCATCGTATAGGCATTTCACCTTTGTTACCTTTACGATAATAATCACCCGTATAAATCTGTCGGCTCATACCAAAATCACCAATTTTTACTGTCATATCGTTAGCCACCATACAATTACGTGCTGCTAAATCACGGTGAATAAATTTATTATACTCCAAGAATGCCATACCATCAGCTATTTGTGCAGCCATAAGAACAAAGGTGTATCTAAAATTAAAATAATTAATTATAAAAATATACCAATGAATAATAATTAATAAATATTTTACCTGCTTGGTGGAGGTGGATTATTAGATTCTTTAGACTTCACCAATACACTTTTCAAATCACCGCGTTCCATGAGTTCCATTACCAGCAACGGTGGATGACTTTTGGTTACCACTCCAAGTAATTTTACTATATGGTATGCTTCACTAAACTTTTTCATTATGGCTGCTTCATTTAAGAACTCTGCATGATATCTCATAAAATTTGTCTTGCTTACAGATTTCACGGCACAAGGTATATCGTCGGGCTTTAGAATACCTTTGTGCACTGTACCAAATGTCCCTCTGCCAAGTATTTTTTGTATAATCACATCTTCTCGAGCTAATTCCCATTCATCCTCGACATATATACCAACATATCCAGGATTATTGGCTAAATTATACATACTACTACGTTGCATTAACTTACGACTAAAGTATGTACGGATAATAACACCCATTAAGATAATTAATATACAACCACAAATAAGAATCATAAGAACCAAATTTTTATTTTCAGATGGATCTATAATATTAACAACATTAAATGTTTGTAAAGCAGTGTATGGTCCTTCTCCAGCCAATGAAATAGCTCGTATCTTAAAATGATATTCACCAAATGATAATCTATTCTTTATGACATATGATTGACCAGCAGTTTTGTATTGTTTCATTGTAATACACACAGATACAAAATTAGAAGCTTCTACTCGCTTATAATCCAACTGAAAACTATGTATCATGCCATTTACTAAATTTGGTAAATCCCAAGATATATTAACTGTATGGTTATAAACATACACTTGTATTTGTTCATCATCAATAATATCAGCTTGATTATTTTTCAATGTGCGGAAGGATATTAAAGTATCCCGGCTACAAGAATCTACAGACTTATTGATGCTCAATTCTTGTTCAACAATTTCTCTACAAACATATATGGACAATACATATTGAGTAAAATGCCTAAGGTTATTGATGTTAAAAGATGTGTAATTTTCATTAATCTCATAATAGAAATGAGCCAAACTACCATCGCTTAATGTATAATTGTTGGTATTATTACTAACAGACCATATTTCAGTACAAATCTCATTTATATTACTTGGAAATAAAATGTCATCATTGTAGGATTGCATTTCCATACATCTTTCATTAATGAAAAGATTAAGAAAGTTGTTGCATGATTCAAACATATACTTACGACTATTCAATGGAATTAAATTAATGTCCAAGTCATGTTCAAAAGTGTTGCATACATTAACATTTTTTTTTTGTGGTCCACATTGTTTTTCACAAAATTGATTAACAGAAGGTGGTTCTAAAATTGATGAGGACGATTTATATACAACTCCATCACCAACAAATGTTCTATTTAAGCAATAACTCCTATCATCTAAAATAGATTGGTCGTCATTCAAATAAAATCCTTTAATAATGTACTTTAATAATTTTCCATGAGGATGTAATGGTGGTTGCCATGTTAATTCTACTTGAGAACTAGATATTGGTTGAACAGCAACATTTTGAGGAGTAGATGGCTTTGATGGAAGAGTCTTATTACGGAATATCTTACTCATGCTAGTCTTAGATAAAATTGTGTAAGTCTTTACATAATAAATATACTCTGTATTGGGCTCCAGACTAGTAATGACATAAATTTCAGTCTCATTAGTGCTTTTTTTTGAACTTATATCATCAATTTTCCAACTTGAATCTTCACAATCAGTCATTTCAGTGTTTTCTTTCCATTTAGATGCCTCAATAAAATATACAAGAAACCTTTCTAAATTATCTACCTCCAACGGTTTATGTAACTGCAGAACAATAGATTGTGGTTCAATTTTAATAGTATCCACTTGTAAATTATAAACAGTGCATGCAAACTGATCGCCATTTGATATATTTGATACTTCTATATCAGAGAATGCAGGTAATGTAGACAAATTTCCAAATTTATATATTTCTGACATACATAATTTTGGGTTATAATGAAAAGAAACCGTGCCATTTAATATCTTCACTGCACGAGTTTGATTGTCCTTGGTATTCCATAGTTTTTGTAAATTCTTATTACCGCGTACTACCAAAGCCATTTTATTAACAGTATTTTCTCCACGTATTTCAACCAAATTTCGCAAAAAATTTAAAGAATTTAAAGAATACGATCTTATAATTTTTAACTGGTCTGAAATAACTTCCACTTTACCAATATAATCTTCTAGTCGACGTTCTATGTCTTCACTAGTACCATACTTGACCTCAATCTCTAGGGAACTAATAGTTGTGCAGTTAGTGTGTAATCGGTATTCATCGTTTTTTCTTAACATTTCATCAGTTATCTTGAAACCATTACAATTACGAAGACAATGTCCAAGTTTGGTTTTTCTGCATAATGTACAATTTTTTTTATCTGGTGTTACTTCAAACCCATACGGGCACTCATCACGACAAAGATGTTCAAATGGAATATAAAAAGTATTTAAATCATCAGGAGTAGATTCTTCTCTGTTTACTGGAATTTTACGACACTCTTCTTCAGTTATACACGACCTGATATGGCCATATCTAAATAAAAAATTAATATTATTAATATATGCAAAAGAAGTAAAACGAATGTCACTTACAGGCCAGAAGGGCATTCTGAAATACATTCCCCATTGTGTATGTATGCAGTACATGCATAACAATGTCTGGCAGAATTTTTCTCTGTACAACCGCCAGCACATAATGGATGACAACCGTTCAATTTGTCGTTATATTGACATCGATCACGATCCCAAGACCAACATTTATCATCTGGACAACCCAAATTAGAGCATTGAACTTTACATCTTTCTTCTTCGTTATTGTTGTTGGTAATTATGTTTGTATCCTTGCTCACTCCGTTAGTAATTTGGCTCCAATCAATTGTCGACGCATAACATAAATCTAAAAAATTTTAAAAAACAAATTACTTATAGGATCTAATTTTAAAAAAAAAAACCAGGTAGTTTTAAAAATACAGTTTTTATTTTAAAACTCTGTAATTAATTTTTTTTTTTTTTTAAAAAAAAGGGGGTAAATAAAATACTAATTAAATTGAAAAAAAAAAACATTACCCATAAAATAAAAATAATAATATTACATAAATTATAATATACTTAATACCTATAAGGTCCATCACACAAATGAATAAATAAAATATGCCTGGCTACGAGGAACAATAGTAGTTGGGTAATAAATTTATTTAAAAAACCTAAACTTATTTATTATTCAGTTACATCAAAACGAAATTATTTAAATTTTTACCTACACTTCATAAAAATAGAACGGAATATAATTTAAATAGATATTGTTGGGCTAGGAACGCGCAAGTAAAATATGAAAACATGAATTCTAATATTTTATGTGAAATTTTTTTTTTTATATATATACATTTTTACCGAAATATCGCTCTTTATATTTTAATCAAACATAGCATATATTATATGTGTGCAAAAATAGATGGTAGGTATACCCATAATCTCGGACAGCGATTTATAAATTTAAAAAATAATAACCAGATAAAATTATAGATATAAAAAATATACGTGGTAATACGTAACTGATATTAGTCTCGTTTTTATCAGAAAAAAAAACAATTTATTTTTCATTCGTATAGTTTAGGTATATCGGTTAATTAAAATTTGAACGTGTAACGTAATTTTTATACGGACGAAAGACGTGGAAAAAAAATGTATAAAAAAAAAATACGTTCATCGTTAAAATCGTATTATAAACGCATCGATTGGGTTGAGAGAGAAAAGGAGGAAATAAACGTTTAAAATTACCGAATCCGGTGGAAATAATTTAATTAAAATAAAAACCCTCCTAACGGGAAAAAAAAGAGGAAAATAAAATATAAAATGATAATCCCGCACTATTGGTATTACGTTATGTCGAAGAGGGGGTCGAACGAACGTAACAATAAATAAATACATTACTTTATTACAACAGTATTATTATCTTCTACACTGAAAACGTGTGTAAAATAATACTTTCGAGACGCGCGCGAAACGTAAACGTATATATTTTTCGCGTCCGATGAAATAATAATGTATTATACGAGAGAAAAAAAAAATAGAACATATTTATAAAGTTACAGTATTTCTCGATTTACAGCGTATTACGCGATAATAATTTTACGATATAAATCCGAAAAAATAAAATATATAACCAGAACACGAAACGCGGTTATAATGCGGGCGCGGTATAAAAACTACATAAACACGGTATACTCTCATGGAAAGCGTTTGAACTATTTTTGTAAATACGCGTCGTAAATTCCCGGTTTTCGTTTTTGACACGTTATCGGAGAGAAATAACGCAGAAAAAGAAAAATTCGAACCGAACATGATGAATAGGTTATATTTTACCCGTAAATAATAAATAATAATATAATGAATCGCGTAAAGCCAACGATAACGCGTCGTCCGCGTGTTAGATACGTACGAGTACCAGAAAAACGCGACGGCCACGTTTCACAGAAGGATTAAGAATATACTTGTGACCTTTATCTGTACATTCTTCGTACATAAAAATTATAACATAACTACTACCGCGGTACCTGTTACCTCCTATGCTATAAATTGACTTGAATAATAATAATGATTAAAGTAAACACGACGGATTCGTGAGTATAACGTAATATACAAACTTATATTCATCCCCGGCCGAAATGAAATTTTAATAATTAACACGATCTCGTAACGGGGATGATGGCGTTAATGAAGGTAAAGGGGGCAGGAAAATTTTAATTAATCCAGGACACTCGCTATTAAATATTAATTATTACAAAATACAAAAAGTGTTTATTATTATTGTTAGTATATTTTAGGGGGTATATTTTATTATTATTATTATATTAATACTCGTATTAATAATATAATGTAGATACTGACTTGGATTTTTCGTGATTATGACGGAGCCATGGGTGATGTTGGTCAAACTGTGCAGTCCGACCTCGACGAGATCCGGATTGTCGTGGATCATTAGAGAACGGCCGGGGAAATGAGACGTGCGGACGCCGCGGATCAGCATCAGGTTCGGGAATAATTTGCCCAGGCTGGACAAGTTGGCCACGCGGTACACGACCAGGTACTCGGTGATCTCGCGCAACTGCGGATAACTGTGGAAGTCCTGAGGCTGGGTGCCGTCCAGCAGTATGATGCGCACGTAGCCGTTTACCACGGTGCAGTTCTGCAGCTCGGACAGGCGGTCCCCGTTGTTCTTCACGTACAGGCTCTCGCACACTTTTTCTTCGTGGGCCGTGGTCGCCGCGCGCAGCGACCACAGCCAGACGAACGCCAGCAACCGGTGAACGTTCATGAACTACACCGATGGTGACGACGGTGGTCGACGGTAATTATTATTGAGCAAAGATTTGTACTTCATATTTTCGGGACGATTAAAACAACAAACAACAACAATAATAATAATAATAATAAAACGGTCAATAAAAATTAATAAAAATTAATAATATTATTATACCGTGTATACAATATTATTATAATACATATATACGAACGGTATTAAATTATTTTTAAACTATTTTTATTAATATTATTATACGTTTAATAATAAAATCGCGTATAATATAATATTATGGATAAAAAATAAATAAAAATATTATATAATAAAAATTCGTCCGACCCTCTTGTTTTTCCTCTCACTATCCGTGTAAAATGTATAAAATATATAAATATATAATATAATATATAGCGTGTTGAATAACGTAATAACAGTATTATTATTTTCGTAGCGAATGATCGCGCGGCCGACACACACGCGTCACATGGCGGACACCGCGACGGGAACAACGACGTTAACAGCAACGACGATCATCGCGAACTGAGAGCGCGTGGCGCTCTCCAACACTCGGCGATGGCGATGGCGACGACGACGACGACGACAATAATATTGGTGGTGGTGGCGGTGGCGGCGGCGATGACGGCAGCGGTGGCGTACGTCGTGATAACGGCGACGGCGTAGGCGGCTGCGGCGTACATCTTGTTGCGCGACGCGTCACGGCGGACAACGTGCGCGGACGCCCGCACGCGATTTTTCTGCAACGCGGATCGCGAACGGACGCAAAAAAACACGGCGGCAATGCGCGCCGCCCACAACTCTGTGGCGGATAAACGCGTCCGCGTACACAACAACAAATAATATTATAATATTTATTATTAATTAATAATAATAATAATTATTTATTAATACGTATTATTATTCGAGTACACGGCACGGGATTAAATTATTATTTATATTATTATGATATTATTGTCCGTGTTAAAACTTCTAACGACGATCGCGGTCAGTTGTCACACTCTCGAATTCTCGATACGACGACGCGCGGAGCGGTTGTTGAACGCTCGCGCGCGCGAATCGTCCACAGATCCGGACGATATTGGCAGTGTAATAGTAATAATATTATTATTATTATTATTATGTTGTGTTGTCGTCTGTGGCGGCGACGGCGCGTTACGTCACGGCCGTTCTTGTCACTCGCCCGAGAGTACGAGCGATCGATCGCCTCTTGCGGCGTTACGGTGACGAAGACCGAGATTTGTGTGTACCACGACAAATAATATTATAACGTCGACGATAAGCGAACGACGTTTCCCACGACCTGTCAACAGATAAGAACCAAAAAAAAAAAAATTTAGAATATATTATTATATAAAAAAACCTTATTTTATTTTTACAATGCACGCGCCCACGCATATTATTATTATTATTACAATACCGCGCGATTCATTCGAATACATAATTATCCGAGAGATTAGGTTTCGTCGACCCTTTTACCATTACGGTTTCAAAAAACAAGAAATAAAACTAGAATTTTTTTTTCCTTCTTTCAATTCAACGGTTGGGTGTAGGGTGGTTAACGCGGCGGAGACAAAAAAAAAACTGGTGGCAATCGTAATTTAAAACGTATTTTCGTATTAATATCTTCTCTGGCGCGCGCGTATATATTATATATTTTACCGAAGTAAAATCGAATTATTTTTCCAAAGAAAACGAGTCGAATGAAAAAAAAAAAAAATAACTAATTATGTGAAATAAAAACGTGGAAAAAATGAAAAAAACAAGTCTCCCCACCGCCACGCGTACGAAACTACGAACTACTCCGATCACATTGTATACGTTATATTTATGTACTTTGAACCAGGGGCGGATCAAAAGGATTCATCCCCCCACAATTCCCGTTTCGGCGTTTCCAGCTTATTTTTTAGTCCGTTCGGGACGAAACGCGCTGTGTGTATACGCTACATTATAATATAAAAATATACACGAAAATATTATCATTATTATTATCATTATGATTATTATTATTAGTTATTACGCGGCGCGGGTACAACTGGTGTTTTGTGCAATCCGACGCGCGCCGAGCACACGATGATATCGATCGGCGTTTTCTTCTTTTTTTTTCTTTTCTGTATTTTTATTTCTCTCCAAAAACATAAAACGCCAATCGCGCGCGTATACGTCGTTATAATACGAACAATGTTATTATTGTCATCGTGTCGTCGGAATGTTTTATAATAAAATATTATTATTTGCGAAAAACAAATAAAATACGAAATACGAAATATACACACGAACGCATCTCGTAGTACACAATAACAATACGGTAACGCGCGCGCGCGCGCGCGGGGGTTTTTTTTATTTTTATCGGACCAACGATGTTCCGCGCTCGACGAGAAACGATAATAATAATAATTATTATTATTCTCTAGTATATTATACGCGATACGCCGAAGCCAGTGACGCGAGGCCGTTAATTTTATTAGCTCGACGCGGCGATAAAAATTTTCACGTGTGTGTGTAACGTGAGCGCGATCGGCAACGGTTTTTATTCGGGTTTTACGGGCTCCGCGTAAAAATCCCGCCCCGTAGTTACGCGCAATAATAAATAATAATTAATAACAACTATATTATCATATTATTATCGCGCCGTACAGAGTAATAAATTAATAACGAAAGACGATAAAAATAAAAAATAAAAAAACACGAAATTTTAATATTATATTAATTGACCCGGTGGCCGGCCGCACACAATCGTATCAAAGTGCCGTACACACATTTTATAATATTATTATGTAAATACGTCCGGGACGTATATATCAATATTATATCCCCCGGCCGATTCGATTCGAACGCCCCGAAAAACATTACATATTACATAATATTATACGAGAAGACGGGAAGACGGGAACGCCGAGCGGCGTTTTTATTGATTTTTAATAATGTATAATATAATGTTATGTTATATCCTTATTTTATAAGTTATAACATTATTATTATTATTATTGAGAAAAGACGAGCGTGTCGTAGTATTTTTATGAATCTTTCTGGTTTTTCGCGTCATATTTCGTCACAATAATAATAATATTATATTTCCCATTGTCGGAATTTTGGACTTTCAAACATCTGAGAAACGCGATATTGTTGGAACTTCAAAATGACTCCGGGGAATTACGACGGAAAACGATTCTCGGGTCACGATATTATTATTATTATTATTAGGTTATTATAATATTATTATTAAACGAAAACGCATTTCGTAAATATTATAAACACGTGTTGGAATTCTCAAGTAGTGCATGTGTTTACGTTTACGTTGGCCGCGAGAAAAGGGACATTGTTTCGGACGTTTCGGGTCGGTAGGGATTAGTGGATTACACCGTCGACGGCGATGCTGTGAAAAATATCGCCGCGACGAAACGTGAGCCCCGCGTCACGTACCCGTAGTGGCCGTAGTAACTCGCACGTTATGATAATAAAACATGCTCGCGTGCATACGAGCGAAATGCAAAAAACGTCTCGACCCGGAACGATTGACGTGTTGAACGCGACACGTACTTACGATCGGAAACCTTCGATATTTGCATAATTTTTCGATAAAATAAATAAAAACGACAAAACGGTCAGAAACGACGGAAACGACGGAAAACATAATAATAATCGTATAACGACGAACTACGTGTGTGACGTGGGTAAAATTTTAAGTAAATTCAAAGAGGACGTGGAAAAATATTATGGACACGAAAATTGGCCGCTTCGGACGATAACAAAATATAATAATGATATACAATACAATAATAATAATAATAATAATTATTATTATTATTATTATTATTACTATTGATTATTAATTATATAACCAGACCGTTTGTTTGTTTGTGTTTATTTTTTCTTCTCCAATACGTTTATTGCGCAATATTAATCGATTGACGTATTTCGCAGTTACAGGTTTCAAGAAAATAAAACGTGTACGTACGTAGAGCCGTATACGCAACATTGGTAACATTATAATATTTATAATTTATAACGTTATTATGAAATATGAACGTTCGTGGCGGACATACGTATAACGTGACGACGACGATTGCCGAATGTCGAGAGGGGAGAAAACTAAAACGACACACGTGGCGTAGTCAGGCGTTATAATAATATACTTATAATTTTATACTTAAATAAAAATATTATATTATATTATAATTTATAACCTTATTCGGGGGGAAAACGAATAAGTACCTGTACGCCATATGGATGAAAAAAATAAAAAATATAATATAGGTATATACTCGTATATGTAATATGTGAAGCGTGTTGACAACGAACGCGGTATAAACTCGTCTCCTCGTTCAAACGTACGTATAATAATACACTCAAAACACAATAATTGGACAATAAGCGAACAAACAGTTATAACAATATAATCATATGATATCAACAATGATGATGATGATAATAATAATAATAAATATATGATATTTCATAAACCGAGGGTCGGACAAAAATAATAATTGCGGCTCACGAAACGGTGAAAATAATTGTACTTGTTATCCGACGGAGAAAACGACGGATTCGGGGATTTTAAACGAAAATCAAACGGCCGTATGAGCGGTATCGCCCCCTCGTCCTATATTAGTTATTTATTTATTATTATTATTATTATTATTGATTAACATCGTCGTTATCTATAATTAATTACGATGCGCGTAATTGTTAATATTATTATTTTAATATATTTCACGCGTTGGGCAAATTAAATAAATTGTTACGACATAAATTTTAATTTTTTAATGAAACCAGAATACGGTTTAAATTAAATTATACACATATAAAGAAAAAAAAAAGATAATAATATAATATCATCAATCGTCAGTAATTATACGGCCAACAACCTACCATTATATTAATATTGTACATTGTATAATGAGATGTAGGTATAAGTAATGGCATTTTAGTCAACGGATGTCATATTATTATTTTCGTCCAAGTCAAACTTATCGTTATTACACTTACACAAAATTATTATTATTATTATTATTATTATTATTATTATTATTATTATAAATCTCTTTATATTAAAATCTTATTATTAAAACGTGTCAAATCCAGTATATTATTATCATAATAATTTCTTTTAATTTACACTTTTCATTTCAAATAACGCGTATTAACTCGGCACTTGCGTTTTATGCCCCTTCCCCGCGTTTGCACGCTATATGTAAATGCGTAGAATCGACTTTACACGACCCTTTCTACGTACTATGTAGTTACACTCCTCGTGAGTTTTCAAAATAATCTTTCAACCTCAGTATTCGCTCGATCAAACACGAAAGGGTCAAATGACATAACGATTTCTTCCTGTAGTCGAAAATTTCCCGTAGTAGGTAGTGATTTCTTCATAAAATTCCAAGAAAACATAACACTCCGTGAATCCGAAACGCGAGTAGTATTCCTTCGAGTTTTCGACACCGAATTTTTAGTGTTTTTTACCGTACGGCGTCCGAAAAACGTATAATAATAAAAGATAAAACCTTCTCGTTCGTTTTCATACGCTATTTCGTTAGTTTTATTCGTCTTTCAAACCATCCGAAACTCGAATGTAATAATAATAATAATATATACGATATAGTATCGTTTTCTATTACACATTTCGATCGTAGAAGTCACCATTTCGGATGTTTACTTTTTATCTACGTTATACACATTATATCATATGCTATTTTCAGCTATTTTTTTTTTTTTTTTTCATATCGGTTCTTTCAAGGTTTCGTAAATTTAATTGTATTTTTAACGCTTAAAAAACATAGACCTATGCCTGCCGACCGTATACACATAGTTAGATAATATGAATATGATCATATATATATATATATATATATATATATATATAATACGCGTGAATACGTGACTCCCGATTTGTTTACGCGAAAATGCGCATATTTTTCAGTTAATTATCAAAATAAATATAAAAAATACATATATTTTAATTATATCGACGACTAATTAATACGGTTTTTTTCTTTTTTTATAATCGCCGCCACGGCACCGACAATAATATACTCGTATTATGCACGCACGGAATTTATCGAATTACGACGCATATAATAATAATAAGACGAAGTATTGTTTCGATGCTTGTTGAACACATCTCTCTTTCCGGAGAATTAATATATGTATGCTAATTTTCTACAATTCTAATTCGCACATATAATAACGTCGAAATATCGCTTATTTATTATAAGCTAAAGACCGGATTTAATTGCAGCAAAAAAAAAAAAAAAATTACATATTAAAATTGTATAATTTCACCAAAAAAATACATAATTCATGCATAATAAATTGCACTATAAAAATTCAAAAATTAGATAAATGTTACTTTTTTTAATTAAAGTTGGTAATATTAAATTCTTAACCAAATTATGTTCATTAAAATTAAATCTTCTATTACTTAAAATATGTTTGTACAAAGAAAAACTACGTTCTACGTCTATACTAATTACTAGTTCATACTGGTTCATATTTAAAACAATTCAATAAGGTAGGTGTTATATCTGAAATAACATCTTTTTTACCTGACATGACTTCATAATAAAATTTAATAGTTTTAAACCTTAAAATTTTTCAATTACATACATAAATTTGTCTATTTTTTTTTTCCATCTGGACCAGGAATATTTGTTAAAATATCTAATGTTTTCTAAACATATTCATACTTTCAAGTAGTTCACTACCTATTCGATTTTATACAATAAATTTAACCGAGTTAAACGCATTGTTCATTTAAACCCACAAAATTATGGAAAATTGCAAAAAAATTGCATTATAAAATTAAATAGGCGTAACACATAAAGTATAAATCGACTATACATTTGATCAGATTGGTTTACCTTAACTGCAAAAAAAATTGCAATATCAATTAAATCCGGTCTTTAATTATAACTGTATAACTCGTATACTTAAAAATATTTTAAAAGTCTATTTGTTTCGTTTCGCCAAATTTTAGGCGAGTTCCACGATTAATCGATAAATTAATCGATAAATACCCTAACCTATATGTATGTAACTTTTAAGAAAATATAATAAGAATAACACACTGTGTATAAGCATATATATATAGGAATTATTGTAAAATACGTTTTGCTTTATATTATTTATGTTTATGTTTATGTTGTGTTGTCGTGCGCGCGTATAAACATAAAATAAATATAACACAATACTCGTATATTCGATATATGATATAATTTGAACTTTCGAAAATACAAATATTGAAATATTTATTTTTTCGGCAATATTTCAAATGCTCCCTAGAGCCATGACCCCACCGAGTATAGCGATCAAATTCTAATTTAAATTTAAATCCTCGAGGATATCATTTTTCGTTTTCCGGCAAGAAATATATGATGTTATTACACAGGAAGCATAAAGCTTAAACGAAAGACGATATATAGATATTACACAAACCGTATTATGTATTTTCAATTCTTGTGTTGATACGTATACGTATATGGTATATAAGATATAATATAGATTTTGTATAATATTTTACTCAATATAATACAAAACAAATAGAACTATTTACTAATCATTTTTTGAGTTTGGAATTTTGGATATACGTTATTAAATACACGCGATACCTATTTTAAAATGAAAATCAATGTACGTGAAATAAATTTTTTTTTTTTTTTTTTAATTTTTTTAGCCATAATAATGACTATATAATGGCACAATAATAATTATGAAAAATAAACTACAAAAGGTCAATGGCATCTTCGATTGAACGATAAATAAAGTATATACCTCTGCTCTTGAAGTACTTTCTAAACAATAATTAATAATGAAGTAACAAACAACTTAATGATTACAATACACACATACACACACGTACGCTATGCATACACAAAATATAGTATTATCTAACGACAAAATGTATACTGTTATATTATATTATTATTATAGATTCTTTAAAATATTTAGATTGCCAAATCGCTTCGTACACGCTAACGAAATGAAGAGGGATTTGTTATAATTATTATTCAGCGTGCTCGTTTAAATTGTGTTAGTTCAATCTTCAACGTAATAAGAGTGAAACCACGTTATATTATAATATTATAAAACTTTTGTGCAACAATTTATTCACCGCTCGCGTCTACGCGAATAACGGAGTGCAGTTGTGCGAATTAATTTGATTTTGATTTGATGATGTAACGCGCGATGGAAAATATTTGATTTCTGTTGTTAAACTTATAATCTGTTTTAATGGTGGGGGGAGAGGGAGGAGGAAGAAAAAAAAAATACGAAATAAACGTTATTCTGGTTTATTATCAGATACGACAAAAAAAAAAAAAAAAAAAACACGACGTAGGTACTTATCCCAAAATTACCAACAAACGTGATATTTTTTTTTTCTATTAAAAAAATATAGTAAGCATTTATAAATAATATTAAAAACAACTCCCGTTGTGAACAAAATATAATTTATACGATATTTATAAAATAATGTATTGTAAAGCCATACATATGTGGCGTTTCGAGTGGAAACGAAATTGGTTTCGTGTAAAAAAAAAAAAACAAAAAAACAAAAACAAAAAACAGTAAAAACCAACAGCACAATATTTTACATTGTATTATTATTATTATTATTATTATTGGTATCCGAGATATCCAAGATGGTAGATAACACTACACGGATAGACCCCCGTAAATATACGGGATCACAATAATATTATATAATATACGAAACGTCGACTATTTAGTGTATTTACATACGGAACGCATTCGTTAGTCGTAAATACAACCAGACTGTTTCTGGTTGATAAATATTCAAATTGAGTAAATCATAAAATCGAACGGATTAAATTTATTTTCCTTCGATGGCGATAACCGTGAGGTAGTATAAAAACTACAGAAAAAAATATATATATACAATTTTTAAACGTATCATCATCGACCATCCACTTTCTAACAGGACACAATGTTCGATTTCGGTGTTATGCCAGTATAATAATGATATTTCAAAATAATATATTCCTAATGTACCTAATAATATAACATTACGATGCGTGTGATATTCCGTATTCCGAAATATTCGCCCCCGTAAACAAACACTCGTTTTCATAAATCGTATAGAATAATAATATATACGATTTGTATCGGTTTCAGACTCGAATAGTATAATAATATTACGTATGTTATATTATAATTTTATAAACAATGTCTCTATAATGTCTACAAATATTATAATAATGATAAAACTGATAACACAACGACAGGATACTTGATCGTAATACTTCAAGTCCCAACGTCGACAGCATATTAGCATGTATCTTTTTACAGAAATTTATCTGTTATTTTAATTATTATAATTTATAGTTAGTATAATCGCGCAAATACTTGAACCGTCTAAACTTGTTTACTCCGTTTTAAATTTAATACACCATGTCGCAATTATAATATTAAATAGGACAGATCGTCAACATTCAAATAAAAGATAATGACAATGATGAATGCACGACCTATTATTATTATTATTATTATTATTTTTTTTTTATTATTAGAATTATATTGTGTATAAACATAGGCGGCTCTAGGAATGAATCTCAGGTGAAAAAGTGTACATTTAAGAGGGGGGGGGGTCTTGAAACTTCTACAAATTAAAATTTTTTTGCAGAAGAAAGAAATAATAATAATTAGTTAGGTATTTCTTATATTGGTTGTTAGGTCTTCGGCCAAGACTCTACAGGTCACTTTACTATGAGTAATACATTAATGCTACTAGCTAGTCCCCTCACCAACTAAAAACAACTGTGTAATACTGTAATGTCTTGAAACTTTTAAATGCATTCATTTTAGTATTTAGTGTTTAAAAGGTATAACTGTACTACATTTGAAATTGTAATATACCTACAAATAAAAATTATGAACACTTTGATTTCACTTGACAAGTTCATTAAAAAAAAAAGATTATTGATACTGATAATAATTTTAATGTCAATACATAGAGTTACTCTATTTGCTAATATCATCACTTAAAAGTTAACATTGATAATTTTTTAAATTTGGCATTGGCAGAATTTCCTATGAAAATTGTAATTTGTATGTTACAATGTTATATTTTATTTCCATTTGTTAATTATTATACAACCCCATGGTAAAAATTCGCGGCAGCTGAAATGTCAGGTGCAGCCAAGCTGCAGAGGCTGCACCCGTAGAACCGCCTATGTGTATAAAGAGTATAATATATTATTATTGTGAATATTATAATATGACAAAGTAAAAATATAAATTTGCCAAAGTTATTGCTTTACAACGACCATAATGTATTTTGTAATACGAGTATTTTGAGAGTTCAATTATTTATACTTTTAAAGTAAATATATTAGTCAGAAAATAGTTTAAAACAAAACGACACACAAAGAAAATTATTTCATATTATTCGCATTTCGCAATAAAAAATGTTTAAATGTATTCGTTTCACATAAATATAAAGTATGGATGATAAAATAAATAACGATTAATCTGCATCAGTATTATTTATAATTTCGTATGGAAATGAAAACAATATTATTTAGAGTTATAAATTAACATAATTTTAACTTTGAATGTTTAGTGCTTATCAATGACATTATATAATATACTTAATCTTAAGGGGATTCGAAGAGTCGATTTTCTTTCTCTGTCTAACATACATAAAAGATAGGGATTTAGACGTTTTAAGATCCCTTATCGCATAACTAGATGGATCGTAACGTTGAAAGTAGAAAACGTCTAAATCCCTATATTTTATGTGTAATAGACAGAGAAAGAAAATCGACGCTTCGAATCCCCTTAAATTATTATATCGGACTAATTGGGCTAAAACTTATATCATACATATTTAAAGTTTGAATATATATGGAACTTGGTACAATATTATAATACTTATAATATTCACACTTTAATTTAACGATTTAGGCCTAATATATTTGTTGTCGTTTACCAAAAAGTCAAACAAATATTTTATATAATATAAAAATTTATAATTCATATTTTGATAGTTTAAAAAATATATTAATGCAAACGCCAAGCAAAGATCTCAGACTACACATCGAAACTGTTACTTTAAAAAATTTTCCATCTGTTAGAATACATATGAATATCATTACTTAGTCTAAACTGTAAAATTATTTATTATATTATAATATAAAACATTATAAACATGATAATTGACAAAATGACAAGTATAAATTTTATTCAATTATTTGAATATATGAAATACATTTTTAAAATTGTATTAATTTATTAATATTTAAATTCAAGCAATAATAATTATTAAAATAAAAAATATTTTTATAAATAACACTAATAAATTTTAATATCAATATTCAATAATAACAAAGCTTCAATATTATATTATAAAAGTATTATAATATTCATTATACTTTTACATTTTTAATTTTATTTATTTTTAATAATATAAGTACCTACTAGCTCAAGATAGAGATAAATGGAGGCAAGTGGTTGTTGCGGCAATGGACCTAAATGGCCCGTAAAAGCCAAAGAAAGAAGAAGAAGAAGAAGAAATAATGTAAGTATAATATAATGCCAAAAATTATATTATATTAAATTTCATGTAATATTGATCACTGTCGATCGATGAACCTAAGATTCTTTAGAGCCTGGCCTTTACCTATTGATAAAATAAGTATTGTCGAATACTCTAAACAGCCTAAACAAATATAAAATATGATGATATGATAATCACTACTCTATTATCAACAGTTATATAACTATTAATTTTTAACAGGTAATTAAAAATAGTTCATTTTATAAAAAAAAATTAAATAATGAATAATCAATGGTAATCAATGAAATATGTATTTTTTTTTTATTAATATTTTTCTATAAATTATTATAACGAATTTATATAAATATTCATATAATGTAATTTAATATTACTTCATACATAATAGGGAAAAATAATAATTATGATTAAAATAATACAAATCGATATACTCTTCTATTATAATTAAAATGCTCCCTGAATTATTATTTTATATTGCTTTAACCTTCAATCATTTTTGGACAATAACACGAAATAATAATATTATTTATCCAATATTTAATTTTTATATAATAAAAATAATATGGTCAAGCAATTTATTATTTTACAATAGTTTATTATGGAATAAATTTTGTTTTACTAAGGTTTTATTAACGAACAATAATTCGAAACGAAATAAATCGCGAATTTGTTGCCATGGTATTTTATTTTATTTTATGGCAAATTTACTGAATTTAGTGTTTTATTTAATGTACCGTAAATACATTAAATTAACGTAACATACCAAGAACCAAGATAGAAGATAGTAGAAACATTCAGATAAAAGTGGTCGAATTAAAAAGACAAATTACTACCTATTGTGTTTGTGTATTACATAATATTAATATAAATTAATAATATTATAGAAAATAATCATGTACAGTTATCAAAAAATCGAGAAATATTGTGAATGTAGCTCATTCACTAAGAACCTTTTTTTTTTTTATTTTTTTTTATCGTTAGTTTAGAATTTCTACTCGTTTCTTTGTTTAAAACCGTAAACGCTTGAAAAATGTAGAGATAAATGATTTTTCATAATACATTAACAATAATAAATTAATATATTGTTATATTGTATGAGTATATTTTTATTTTGGATTTCAGGTTTTAAATCAAATATATAAATAAACACATGGTTTTCACAGAAATCAATAAGATCGTTATTGCGGCAGAAATTTTTGCTCGCCGAATGTTATCGAATTGTTCGGACGAATAACACGGAATACATATGATATTAATACGTTTATTGTGAAAGTGTACTATTTATAAACATTGTAAAATTCTATATTTCTATATTTAGTTGTCCAAATCCTTTACGTACCATAATATTGTACTTGTAAAAGAAATAATCCGTTACAGTATAAAATAAAACGAACCACTGAGCGTAAAATGAGGATTTAAATACTATAATTAATTATAAGAATAAATAGCAATTTGCGCAATTATCTTTGTAGAAAAGGGACGTTTATTGTCGACCCTGTGAGTATAATAATATTATACAGGTTACTGGTTACAGGTTGCTATTATATTATTAATACACTGCTATTTGCTAAATAAAATAAACTACGACTAAAAGTATTGGATTTTGGATATCATAAAGTAAAACCGTTGTATATTATTCAACTTGCAAGAGAGAATTGAATTTTACCAACAATATAATTCTTTATTTGGTTTTATTTTATTTTTAAACAACTACCTATATAATTTTCAGTAATTCACTTTTATGTTTTTAAAGTTATTAAATTTGTCCAGTTGATTTGTTATCAAGTGTTTATATTATATTTTTAATCAATACAATACCTACATAATATACTGAATATCCATTATATTAATTATTAATTCAATCGTCGAGTAATACACATATTTTATATTTTCTTTACTTTAACTATATTCAAAATCAAAATTTTTATAAAAAACAGAATAAGGATTAAAAAAACGAATAAATTTGTATGTATATTAATACATGAATCAAATATTAAGATTATCGTGTATTAATATTATTGTAAAAACAAATGTGGAATCAGTATACTAAAATTTATTTAGGTTCGTGTAAACGACGAAAAAATGAATATTAATAAAAAAAATTCACGTTAAAAATTGAGATTTGAGATATACACGCACATAATTTGTTTACGTCGTAATAAATATCTTTATTAATCTTTGCGTGAATTCCAACATTTTAATTTTTCTTACGACATAATAATAATTATTATTAGTTATAAAATAACACGCGTTCAGCTATTTTTCACAGATACCATTATCGGTAAAAAAAATATTAGTTTTACACATCGTTTATCAAGCACGTTTTTTATATATATTTTTTTTTTTTATATTTTGGTATTTGATATTTGAATTACGTGAAATGAAATCTAAAAAATTATCGACTGGAATATTAATAATTTAATATTGCTGGAAATTTTTAACCACCTGTTCGAACGAGTCTACTCGACAAATTAATGTATTTCGTGATTTATGCGCCAAAGGTTTAATTTGCATTTAAAATTAAATCACGCTACGGATATTTGTCACAATTATTATAAATAATTAATCATAACGCAACATTCCGTAATTCCACGGCGAACGGTATTTAATTACAACGAATAGCCGCACGCATACGTTCTAATTACAAATTTACAACGATTACCTTATACACATTGTGTGTATTTCAAATTATAAAAACGTGAAAGAAACGTACTACTATTCAAAATCAATATATTATTATACGTACATTTTAAATACAAAATAATGGTGTTTTTTTTTTCCATTAGGCACGTTATATCTAAATTCCATATCATTTTTTTTTTTTTTTTTACGTCTATTTGTACATGTCACAGCCCTTAAAATAATACATTATAAGACCTGATAAGATAAGAAACGCAAATAAAGAGAACTCACAAACCCAACGGTGGGAGGGGGGGGGGGAAACATGAACGAAAAATAACACTGCATTTTCAACTTCATTACAGTCA
>JAIUCT010000017.1:9694298-9708765 GCA_021307375.1 Tetraneura akinire | reverse complement strand
TCGCGCATTTTAGTTAGCTTTGAAGTTTAAATTACCTGACAGTATCACATTGATTCCTGTTTACACATTATGACAATAAACCGCAGTTAAAGACCCCGCGGTTTACCACATAACGTAATGGAACATAAATAATTTATTCTGACGAAACGCCGTCAGAAACGATAAATAATAAATTAATATAAAATATAATAGACCGCGCGCATCAACAACTATTCTTTGATGATATACGAGTATAATATTATTATTTGAATTCGTTTATTTTTACAGGGGAAAAAAACTATTGGCAGACGATAACTCTAGTTTTTTTTTTTTTTTTATATTGCTTATAAAGTTATAAAGTAACAACTATATTATGTCTGTATATCAAACGTTAAATCTATAATATTATTATACATTTAAAATTCCCATACGCAATATTCAAAGCATCGTTTTATACAAAATACACTATATGATTTTTAAGAGGATCACTACTTATTCACTTTTTGATATTTTGTCGGTTCAGTCTAATGCTCTACAATCGAATCACACGCACACTGAACAATGAACGCGTTATACACGTATATATAAACACGTAAATATATAATAATCGAATTTACCGTTCGATATTATATAAGTAAAATTTCGACCAAATAACCTTAGTAGAATTAATGTACTCGGTAAAAAACATAACAATACAATTTATTTTAATGTGTACACATTATAAAATGAATGAATCATAGGGGTATTTAATTTTAATATATTGTAATAAGAAGGGAGAGCTGAGAGCGATGAAAATATAAAATATTGCAGTCGGACGATTTTAATTATAATATAATGGTTTAGATTTAATTTTCTCAAAAATCAGTTGACGTTCAATTGACAGAGAGGTTGACGATCAAACGAATATAAGGTCAGACAAAAATCGAATAATTATGATTATATCGTATTAATAGATATATGTATAACGAAAAATTGTATAATCCAAAAAATTTCACCTAATGCCTGCTGTTTCCAATTATATTATAATATTATATCGAGTTGAATTATACATAATTAATATACGAGTATTTACGAGGCTATAAATTTTCTATAACGTATTTTCATCGTATTTATAAAACAAGTTAAATTTGCATATTACACCTATTACCTATAAATAAGCAATAAAAATATATATACCTTCTAAATTATAGAAATAATATTAATATATATATTATAATATTATTATACGTGCGAGGGCGTATTATGATTATTTTAAATTGAAACATTAATTTATTTTTATGAAAGACGTGCCTTCAGTCTAGTGTACAGTGTGCAATTCATATCAGAAAATATTTATACAGTTTATACAATCATTTATTGCCTAATTAATTAGGTAACCATATTTTTTACTATATAGAAATTTAAATCGATGATCATATAACGTCTAAATTCTAGAGTCTATATTCTAGAAGTCTATAGACAATTTACAAAATTAAAAATCTTTTATAGTTTAAATAATTATTTCTACGTGTATATATAAAATTTATACACTTGTACCACTGGTTATGTTCAAAATACTCGTAAAAATTAGTAATTACATTTGTGTAATTGAGGAAGTTATATTATTGTTAAAATTACATTCATCGTTTGGATAAAACAAAAATTTTTGACTTGGTCATTTTTTTTTTTTATCGCTTAAATTTCGGAATACTTTCCTGTATGTATAATATATTATAGGTACATACACACTATAAATGTATAATATATTATCTTCTGCAGATTAAATTATTATTTTAGAAATGTAACTAAAAATGAAATATATATTTGCAACACGGAAATATGAAATTATAATATAATATATAAGTACCTGTACTAAGTATTTTATCATTAGTCATTAGTCATTACCAATGCATTAACATCATCATACCCACAAAATAAATCAAGTTGCAACTTAAAATATTTAAAAAAAAACACGCAAAATTTTTCGTTGAATAAACGATAAAAATATATTTTTATTATTTAGTATTTACCAAAAACATAAGAGCGAATTCGCATGACACGATCATTCAGTGTCCTTCAAAAAACTCGGATAGTTGGATTATACGAGTATGTGATTTTATTTTTATGCAATTTACATAAAGTCGGCACGAGTAATCCGGATATAACTATTTCTCATTCCGTTTACCAAATTCGCAGAAACAATTTTCGATATTGGTTTTTGTGTTTTTGTTTTTAATTTATTGAGTATGATTCTTATGTTCGCGCCCATAAAATTTAATCGATACAAGAGCTTAAATATTATATTTTTTAAAACAGATTTAAAAAATCGTATTATTTATTATTTTTAATTTTTGTAATAAGAATAACATTTTTATAAATTTATTTTGTTTTTGATGTCCTTGGAAGTGGATAAATGTCAATATAAACGAATTGTATAATAATGTACTCGTATATGTATGTAAAGATGTACTAAGGATGTCATTATAAGTATTGTAATAATTTTAATATAATATTAATGTTACATAAGTTGCTCATCATATCGATAATATTATATTCATTAAACAATAATAACATATACAGTTCGACAACTGACTAAAAGTCAGTCCGAAAGTTTAATTCCGTTTTCGTAAAATCCAAAATATTATCTATATCGTATATAAATTATATATATATTGTATATAAATATGAGAACATATGAGATATAATTCTGCAAACAAGACATGACGTGTTGTTGTATGTTACATACTATTAAATCTGAGATTATTTATTACACAATTAATATTATATAACGCTTCTATAGTTTTATGCACGTTGTACGACAACATTAATAATATGTTATTGTATAACCGAAATATTCTGCGGGATTATAACTGAGTATTTAATACTTTTTTAAACTTTTATCACTTTATTAGATTAATAAAAGAAAAATTAAAATGTTTACACACCAGGACCAGTTGTCAGAAGTCTTCAGGTAGTTATTTTATAACGGACAAACTCTAATTGATAAAAAAAAAAAATGAAAAAGATGTGTTAAAATATTTCCATTTCCATCGCTTATTATATTTGTGCAAGAAGGCCAAAACACAAATTATAAATTTAAAATTATATTCTATTAACAACTCGGACATTTATGTTATGATTCATTAAATTATTAACAATTCAAAGGAAAACAAATTATCGTATAAAATAACGATCAGTTTTTTTTTTTAAGTATTTGGTTAATTAATATTTTTTTCCTTTTGTTTTAACTCATAAAGATTACTTATTAATGCAAATACAAATAAAACTTGCCCTTTATTATTTTATTAGAAATATGTTTATGCGAATTATTAATTCAGTGAAAATATAAACAAAACAAATATTTAAGAATAATTTACTGATATTTTGACAATTTATTTTCAATCTCATGAATAAATATTTCATCAATTTTACAATCTCTACCAATTATTTTTAATGATGTAAATATTCTTGATACTTCGTATTTATTTTATCATTTAATTATATAAATATAATATACATATTTCTCTGAATAAATAACAATTAATTTTTGAAATCAAATCCAAGAATAATGTTAAATATAAATATAAATTTTTATTAAAATTAAACCATAGTAAAAGTATAATTGTATTAATAAATTAAATATTTAATAATAATAAAAATATATATTCATAATATTATGTTAGTATTACCTAATTAATTGGAGTATGTATTGTAATTTAGTACCTATTACCTATATTAAACATAATATTATTAATTATTATTCAATGATTTAACATAATATAATATTACCTATATTAATTGTATTTTATTATTTATTGTGTCTATACGTCTTTATATTATTATTTTGATTATTATTATTATTATTATTATTATTAAAAATGAATATTGTATATTGTACCTGTATACTAAAACACAAAAGTTATTTCACTTTTCCATTATTTCAAAGAAATTAATTAAAAAATAAAGGGAAACATGGAGCTTTATTTTAAATTAAAAAGGAAACTGAAACGATTTTTTTCAATGTAAAAACACTAATTAAAATTATTACAGAAATTAAAAACTATAACTATTTCCAAGGTTAAGAAATTAATCTTTAGTGTGGCTATAATTGTTAATTTTTTTAATTTTGTATGCCTACAATCAGTTTTGAAGTTAAACTTTACAACATTTTAAACATAGTAATAGTGCAATTTTTTTATATATATAAATATATAATGTACATAAAAATTGAAAATCGTGCTACTATAGTCACACTAGAGTTTTTTCATTATTGTAGTAAATAAATAATAATTTAAATCAGTCAAGCGGTTATTTTGAAAGAGATGAATTTCACAAAAATCATCCGGTAAGAAAGATTTTTACGGTTTTAACTATACCTACTCGTATAAATATTGTATAGAGTAATATTTGATACCTACTGTAAATGCAACTACTCTACAACTATATTATGTCAAATTATATACAATTATATAATATTTAATGTAGATCCATGATTTAATTTTTAATATATGTTTTTTGTCTTTTATGGTCCACATAATATAAAATAAATGTGTCTGGGATGGTGGAGGTATTATTTTATTTTATTTCTTTACATTATAGATAATCATTATTTTAATAAGGTAAATATTTTAGAATTTTACATTCTGAGCTAAAGCGAAGAATGTATTGGTTTTTACAGAGGTGTGTTTCAATTTATTTTTATGTTTGTATGAAAACACTTTTACTGCCAGAAAAAAATGACCCGACTACCACAAACAGCTTATTATGATTTCAGTAAAACGGTAAAGAATAATATTGTCTAGTTATTGGTACTTTTTGGGGTAATTTTTTTAAATTTCTCAAAATTGAATAATTTATCCATTAGGAAAACTACTGAAACATAACGGAAAATCGGCAATATGCCAATATTCGCTGTAACTAATTTTGATGAAATCGATTTCAAATATTTTACGATACCTAACCTTACTTAACCTAACTCAGGAAATATTAAACTTATTGAGATGAAAATTTTATTGGGTGTTCACATATATATATAGGTACTTATATTTTTTGCACGTGATGAAATTTTAGAACTTTTAATATATCGATATCATATCATTATATCAATATCAGCTGTAACGCTGTAAGATGTATTTATTTAATCCCAATTCCCATAATAACAACACAACTTGTTTGTTAAATAAATTCGTATCGAACCACATAAATATTTACGATAAAAACAAGACGTGATAAATATTAATAATTAACATCTCTGTAGTTTTTCAGTTAAAATTAGAACAATCAATTTCTTTAACACGTGTAATGTGTATATTTTATAGTAGTCTAGCTATAGTCTATAGTTCTATACTATACTCGTATATCAAACAATTAAAATGTTATTTTGTTATATTTGAAAATTCTGAATGTCGTCCTTCGTCCGTGTTTATTTATCTGTTTAACCATCGGAGAATCAGAAAAAAGATAAACGTGTTAATTAGAACTTATAATTATAAGTGTTATTAGGATGTAAATAGCAAATTATTCAATAATTATACTCGTATAACGCAATTAACCAATAGGTTTTAATTAATGTCAAATTACAAAACTAAAATAAGTTCTCTGTCAGAATATTATACCTAACAATAATTGTGTATCATATTTAAATGGTAAAAAGTGTTTAGTATAAAAAAAAAAAAAAAATGTAAAGGTCAAACAAGAGTGTTTAAATGTATTTAAAATCTCAAAATAGTCCAATTATTGTATAAAATATCACAACACCAATAAAACATAGTAATAACTGGGTTCATTGTTCTATAACTAAACCACGCAGACTTCCTTATTTATATTTAGCATTTTGATTATGTTAAGTATTTGCTTACGCTGCCACGCAGGGTGGTGGTGTGCCGGGGGTTAAAACCCCTCCCTTGAAAACTATTTTCAGTATGGATACGGTATTGACGCCAAGCCAATAACGAATAGTAAATAATATACGTGAATATTAGCGAACACGCAGTATTCACTTATTCATCGGTCATAAAATAAACATAGTATATACACTAAAAATATTATTGTATTTCATTGTTAATAATTAATAATACAAAATTCTCATGGTCGCGGAATGTTAGTGAACACTGAACAGCAGTGAACTGCATTGTTGTGCATTAATCTGATAAAATGTCGCACAAGATAAATCCTTGAAAAATTGATTCTTTTGACTTTTGACCCTTTAAATTAAACAAAATAACGGCAATGGAAGAGATTCGAATAGCAATTAATTAAACGTGAAATAAAGTATAAAATATGACATATATTATACATTTATACATTATAATATATTAAATATTAATATATTACATTATATATTATAAGTATAACGGACAAAATAAAATACGTCATAATACTGTAATATTTAAATATACACAATCACACACACGGAATACATTAAAACTATTAACATTTTGAAATAATAATAATAAAGTTTTTTAGACATTATACCTATGTATATTATAGAAATTATATTTATCTAACTTATTGTTTGATACGTGAAATATATATACCATAATATTATGTCTATGTGATACATGTTCACAAAATTTACAAAGAAATAAAATAATAAATGGGTAATAAACTAATAACTAATAGCTAGAGACATTATTAACTAACATAGGCGTGCGCAGACTCCAAATTCAGAGGCAACGTAAAATAAAATCGTCCCAATATTTGAAGAAATCCTGCTCGTTATAATTTGATTTGTTTTATAGTTAATTTTAACTGGGTATCACAATTATGATTATATTAATTTGTTGTTTAAAAAATATTCCATTGATTAAGACGAATATTTTTACAAATCTATAATGTAATTTAAGTATGAACATTTAATTTATCAATGCTAAAATATAATAATTAGCAACTCAACAAAAGATTCAAGAGCAGCATATTATGCTGCATCTGCTGCCCCCTTGAACACGCCTATGATAACTATAAATATAATAAAGGAATAATACATAAAAAGGACTTATTATAATAATAAATTATCGCAGACTAGGCTGTTTGATTGATATAATTAATGTTGGCATTACACATTTACACAAACGGTTTGTGTATATTATATTTATCCTTAATTTTTATTTTTATTCTTCCAAACGAATAACGCATTAACGCATAATATATATTTAAAATAAAAAAAATCTCTTACATCAGTAACTTTGGGTTACTAATCATTGATACATATTTAATTATCACAATATGCACGAAAAAAACAAAAACGAAAAATAAATCAAAACTACACGAAAGCATGCAGTCTCAGGCCTCGGGCGGCATTCTTTAAATACCTTCACTATCACTGGACGAGTATAATATAGACAATTTATTATTGTTATTATTATTATTATTATTATTATTATTATTATTATTATTATTATTATTATTATTATTATTATTATTATTATTATGAAACCGCTAACGTGTATAGGTACCAACAGGCAATAATATAATAATATATAATGTATCAAATAATATCAATGAAACATTTTCCAAGTAGAACAGTACCGTTAGACGCTACATTGTTATAGAAACGTATGACCTACAAGAGGCTCGAAATGGGTTATTTCATTTATATTTAATAAATCGTTCTATATAATCTTGATGAAGACGGCGTGTGAAAAATGTTTCGTTTTCGTACGTAGTATAATAAATTAACATCACGAAGTAAAAAAAAAATGAATGATTGTTCGTGTAATTAGGTACAATGTTTTCAAATGCAATGTGCTTACTTATACTTAATTAATAAACATCTAAATTATAGAACGTTTTAAGTTTGAGATTTGATCATGGCAATTTCACGCATACGCTTTAATATAATAATAATTAGTAATTACTAATTAGTAATTAGTAATTACCGTGTGGCGTGTGCACGCTAAACGATCGAGTCGCCGCAAAATTACGAGCGAAATAAACTAAAAAATCAACACTATATATTACACGTTTTGTGTGTGACATAAATTAAATTGTACCTATCTAGTACCCATTTAATAATTATACAGTTTACAAACAGAATTCAAAAATATAATATTAATAATTCATACATCATATTTTATTCTATGTTTTTACCGAAAATTGTAATTGTTAATTAATAATTATTGAATTATTAGTAATACTCAGTGCAAATATGACAAATCGCAAAATACAAAACATTTTATATTGTATAATTTTATAATATTTTTTAAACGTGCGTAAATACAATTTTTATTTTTATCTAAATATTCTCCGAACGACGTACGTACAGAATGTGAATATTGAAATAAGACTTCAAAATTTTCATATAATACATTATAATATGTTATAGAGAAAATATAGGTACAATATGTTACAGCGACTAATATAAAATATAACATATTATATTATTATAACAGCAAGTTAAGTGTAACTATATTATAATGCTAGACTGCTAGATGATAGATAACGTTGTTTTATATGTTTACTAGTTTTTTTTTTATTTGAAAAAATAAAAGTTATCAATCGAAGTAAAAGTTATTGATAAAAAAAGGTTATCACAAAAATAACAAAGAAAATTACCTACTTCGATTGTCAATAAATATAATAATATTTTAATATGTAATTTTTTCATGTAAGAGTTCATTACACTTTTGTATAAATGATTATTATTATAATAATAATAATATGATAATAATATATTATATAATTTAGTATTTAATTAATATTTTATAATAATTATAATAAATACATAATTTTAAGCATTTAACTATTTAATTAATTTAAAAAATAAACAAAGGGAGTAACAAATTTAATTAAATATTTTATACATAATATTTTTGTCGTAGGATTATATTATGTTGGTATTAAATAGTATTTATTATAGTAATTTCGATATAATTTTTTTTTTGTTTTTTTGAAGTATAAAATGTTCATTTATATTTTTCACTACATTTCCATTTTAAAAGAAAAAAACATTTTCATGTTATTTTTAAAAAATATGTAAGAATGTAAGATAGTATATTATACATTCAAATATATTAATTTAATCTTATAGCGATAGTATATATAGATGGATTATAAAAATGTCGTTTTATGCGAGTTTTTTAAATTAGTAATTTTAAGAACCCATTTAAATTTAAATTAAGTTTTTAAAAATTACCATTTAGAATTATTATTGTAATTTTAATAAATAATATTATAGTATTTAATTTTTTGTTCGTAATTAAAAAAGAATAAATTATTTTAAGGTTTCTGATAGAAAAAATTTAAATGAGGGATATCGATATAATTTTAATTTTGTTAGTTTCACTGCATTATAATAATTTATAATAATAATTTAAATATTTGTTTAATAACTTTAAAAAAACTATACATTTTCATCAATTTTACAGAACATTTATATTTTTAATAATACCTATTATAGGAGTTGTCTCAAATTATTATAATAAAGATTAAAAATCATTATAAGTTTATGTTAATATTGTTATTAAGAAATTAAAACAGTTAAGCTGTCATTTAAATTAATTTGTCATTTATCCATTTTTTTTTTTAAAACAGTATACCTAATAAAAGTTTGACATTTCATACATTATCTTTTTAATTATCTTATGTAAGGTATTTATGTCGTAATTATGTTGTATTTAATAATTTCATTAATATAATAATAATACATCCATATATAGAACATACTTATACTTAAAAAGTTATAATTGTAGACAATAATAGGTTATATTTACACATTAATAAATAAAATAATACTATACATAATAATATAATATGTTTAGACTAGAATTATACAGCGTGTCCCAGGAATTTTTATTAATTACTATAATTAATATACTTAATATTACTATAGGTACTATTATTATTTATAATAGATTTTAGTAAATTATGTATAATAAATAGTAATATAGATGTGAAACATTTTGTATAATGAAAGTGAGTAGACATAACATAATATAAATTGTTATATTATTTATAAATACAAAAAATACAGTATACAGTAAGCACCAAACGTGTAATCTGATAATCATAATGATAATATTATCAAATATGTATGTATCTAATACTGGTTTAAAAAACTACGTACGAAAAACATTTTACTTCGATGCGAGTGTAATATTCATAAATTCATAATAATATTTTTTACCAGATAATAATGGTAATATTCACACAAGTATTGTTTATACGTGTAACGAAATAATTATTTTACATTTTACTTTTTTATCTAATATCGTAATATTCGTCATTTGTATAATTGACTAATAATGATAGATGATATTAAACTTACTTCATATTGTAAAGTTTTGACCTTTGTTTTATTTGATTAAAGAATAATATTTATGTAATAACATAATAATATATTATAGTAATATTATCATCTTATTTTTTGCCCTATAACATAAAATTGAAATAAATAAAAAAAATTTCAAAAAAATATTATTTTCATCAATTTATATAGGTATACATTACAATATAAAAAAATAATTATTAATAATTTACAGTTGGTCTGCGCGAACGTGCAGTTTTCGAAACGATTTACACGAACAAAAAAGTAATAACGTAAATGTGATTTAATTTTCATGGAGCCAAATTCATTATATAAAATGTTTAAGTAGACTAAACATCGACAGATTCGACAGTATAACAATCAGGAATCAGAAATGACAATGACATTTCTTTATCATTGACCTTTCCTGTTCTCTTATGGCTTATATATTATAGTATTTACACTATATAATATTGAGTTCTAGGTTGGTCTTATTCATTTTACTGGGTCATATTATGTGTCTAATTATCCAACAGTGTAACGATTGTATAGTATTAGAAATTTAAAAATATAATTTTAATAGATGATTATAGTAACGATACAATGATATCTATATATTTTATTTTATAATATACCGATGACGCAATTATAAACAAATAATGGGAGTGCGAACATAAATATTATTATTATTAAATTAATCTTATTCATTTGTGATTTATATTTGTATACTCGAGACCAAACACGAACGTTAATCAATATTATTCAAATATGAAATGAATTTTAATCAGAATTATTATACATTTATGTTATTATATGGTAATATTCCTAACCTATAAATATTAATTTATAAATTATTAATAATTGTGTGCTAACAAATAGATCCCCCGTTATTGAGATCCTGCAGGTAATCATTATGATAATAATTTTACCAGATTGAGATAACTATAGTTCTCGAGACAATTGTAATCCCCAGTCATTTAATAATTTAATACCACTGACGTTTTGAAACCCCGGTATGGCGTTATGTTTATAATATGAATTGAGATTTATAGATCCCAGAAATAATGGTAGTTTTTAAAATTTTAAACTGAAGTTTAAAAGAAAACTAAAAATAATATATACCTTTATTTATATATACTGTTTGACTCACTATCTTAGGATTTCACTCTTTGACTTATATAATAATATATATAGTAATATTTTACGGGCAAAAAAGGAAATCGGGCATTGTACACAAATGTCAAATATTGTATACAATGCACAATTTTAATGGTCAATATAGATATTTACACAAATATAGAAATTAGGTTGGTATTTTTTAGTCCCTTGGAGTATAGCCCCATCGTCACGAAAAGATAATAAATATATCTAATTAATATTACGTTATTTTATTAATTCACTGCAATATAAATATTTCAAAAATAATTGTGTTTATAATATTACAATTCAGCTTTCAGCCAATAATGTAATAATAAGTAACATCTAATAGTTTAAGTATAATTAGATGCACACTAAAAACTAAATACATATTAATCATATTATAAATATATTATATGAATAATATATTTTATATAATAATGAGTACGTAGCAAACCAATAAATATAATATTATGTTTGTTGAGCTATTGTAATATGTTACAATAAACTTTCTATAATCTATAATAAATATAAGTAAAACAAAAAATAGCAATAAGTACCTATATTAAAAATGTATTAAATTGAAAATTTTAAATTAAAAATTAAAAATGATTTTGCACACGGTACCTAATTACGAATGAGTACCTATAAAATATCACTAAAAGAACTGGAAGGTACATTATAAGCAATATTATATTATATAAGTAATAGATGCATAAAAATAAATCTAGGTACATATAGCATATAGGTAAATAAATGTAAAAATATATAAGGATATTTTTTGGTTATTTATTATATAATGATGACTATTAGTACGAGTATATTGGCAAAAAATAATATTAAATATTATAATACAAATCCGCGAAATCCAATATCTGATATGTAATAATGTAATATGTTAAAAATGTTATAACATATATTGTATTTAATCGCCAAAAGACCATTAAATGTGTTTTAAAATATTAAAAATTTAAGGAGTAAATCAAATTTTATAGGTGTGCATAAGACGTTTAAATATATAGAAAATGTTATGTGCGTGAAGGACTATGAAATATAATTTACATTTAAATACGATTATTATACTCGTACTTTTATCTGAGTAGCGAGTTACATTAGTGGAAAACAAATATTTTATATATTTATATTGAACTATTGAATATTTGAATAATGAATATTTAAGTATTAGTCTATTACACATATGCATAAATACATAATGACAATAATAGTACTAATAAACTAATAAATAAGTAATAGTAAATTTATTTTAAATTTTAATTATAATATATTATACGTTTATGACTTTGAATAATAATTTAATAATTGAAGATACTAATAATTATTAATTACTATCGTAATATTGATTTACGATTTACCTAACCAACGACATCGACAAATGCGAAGGCAGGAACTTTTTAGATCAACAGTCTACAATTCCGAGATAAATAGATTCATATAATTACCACCAGAAGTATGGTTTGGATATCATACACCATAGACCATACGGATTTATCATATTTTCATTTCACTATCATGGAGTAAAGGCACTACCGACAGTCATAAAGTGTATTGTAATTAAAAATTTACGATGCAATTGCAATATACTAATAAAGTAATAAATAATAATGAGAATAGAACGTAATATTTCACGTGATGACAAATAATACGGAATAAATATAATTATAGTAAAAGAGGGACTATAAATCAAAATAATTTTATATACTCGTATACTATACATACACACTGACATGCACGATGCACGTACCGAACAATGCGTATATTGGACCGTTGGAATGAAAATTATTTAATAATGATTGGATAATAAATAGGCCAAACCACGCGTTGGTACTTAAAAACGCGTTATCTGTAATTCTGGACTACTGAAAATTAATATTGATACCAGTTTAAAAAACAATACGAGTACACATGTAGGTTGTAGGCTTGTAGGTATATTTATTTTTCAATTTAACATTTTCATTTACATTAAAATTAAACAAATTATACACAAATATTATGTTTAAAACATAGGTAACATTATTTCACAAATTTATTTTCTAAATCAATATAAATATAGGTACGAATTCCGGTTACATCGCGGTACAACGAACGTGTTTACAATTTTACATAGAACTAAAGGTACACGATAAGTGCGGCACCAAATTTCGGAAATCAAAATACGACATTCGTAACGCATAGGACATTGGAAAATCATCGAATTCGACGTTAGTTCGCGTGGGGTACGTACAAGGTACAACTTACAAGATCTGTGGAAGTATTGGACTTGTCGCTGACGACGTTACCGGAAAACAATATTAATTATTAAAATGGCATAAGGACGACGAATGACGATAATAATGTTTTGTTTCATTGATTATTATTATTGGTGCGCGACGATATTTACCTTGTGATCGGTTGTCACACGCATTCGGCGTTTTTCCGCCCGCTGCGATTACGAGATCGTGTGTGCGTTTCGAACGGGACGAAGACGACAGTTCGCGCTAACTAAAGTTTATTTTCGCGCGGACGAGACGTAGACCGAAATGCGGTATCAATACCGAAATTTATCAAAACATGGTATTCAAATAACGATAAGTGAGTACACTACACTAGTTTTTCACTCCGTTATGATCCAAACCGTTCCGAAAGCGGCGTGTTTTATAATAATAATATTATTATTACATTGTTCGATTTCAGTACTTAGAGCTTAGATACTCTATAATTATTGGCATTGACAATTGTAATAATAATTAAGATTAAGAACTAGGTATGGAAAAAAATATAAAATATATAATAAATAATAATACCGTAGATTACTCGATTACAATAAATAATAAAAAAAAATATTATTATTATTATTATATTAAAGTATTACGATTTAACATTCAATCTTCAATCAATGCGCGCGCGCGCACACAATGCGACAGTATAATATCGAACAATAACATAACCTAGAAATTCGAACTCATGTGCGACGTAGTTGATAACTGTCCATGAATTCCACGACAAGTTAACAGCGGAGAGTGCATGGTGGTGCGCGCGCGCGCCTTGAAGAAGTAGAGCCTTCAAAATGCGTTTAGATGATGATAATAATAATAATAATAATAATAATAATAATAATAATAATAATAATAA
>JAIUCT010000017.1:9596129-9694288 GCA_021307375.1 Tetraneura akinire | reverse complement strand
TAATAATAATAATAATAATAATAATAATAATAATAATAATAATAAAAATAATAATAAAAAAAAAAAATAATAATAATAATAATAATAATGCGATCAGTGTATTATTATTACTATTCAGCAGTCGGCATCGACGGGTGGTGAGGGAACGCTTTTTTTGTCCGGTCACAGCGCACGCGCAAGACGTAACAGGGGTCAAGGTCGGTCACGGGCGCTTTCGCGAGAACAACGCAGAAAAAGAGGAAAAATATGTATATACGAGTATATATAAACATAATAATGACCGGGCGTCGCGCGCAATTTTTTTTCGCGATCCCGATGCAGACCGGATGCGTTATTCCGTACGCTAACCTAACCGCAAAACCGTCGTGATGCGTACGTTAACACTACGAAAAATCGATATTTCCGTCGGGATGTATAATATATAAAATCATTGTCTCCCGATTACGAAGGGAAACGAAGGGATGACGAGAGAACGACCATACAACGGCTATTATTAATGATTTTCTTTTTTTTTTTTTTTTTTTTTTTTTATAGACAAAAAACGTATTATTTATATATTAATGAGAATATAAAATAAAAAAAAATAATTTTTATGAATATTAATTTAAATTTAATATTAATATATTTCGATTAGACAATATTATAATTTGCGTTTCTGCGTTTATTGCGTGTATAATATTATGAAATGAGAATATTCAAGGTTAGGTATAGCGTATATTGTAAATAGAATAGAGGAATAGACTATTGAAGAAGGAAAAATAAGAAGTAATATATTAGATAGGTTAGTTTAGATCTTTGTTATAGAAAATACTATAATAGTATATTCAGTGGTCGAAGTGGGGGGGGATACAGGGGGATGCCATCCCTCCACTTTTTTTAGTAAACAAAATCCATCCCCCAACTTCTTATGACAATAAAAAAGCATCCCTCCTTAACTTTTTATTTAAAACACCAATATATAAATAATTATAAAAAAAAGAAGGTTCAATGTATTTTAATAAAATGTTTATTATTACTAAATATTACTTATTTGAAAATGTATTATGATTTATATTTAACATAGAATTATTTGTAGACGCTGTCGCAATATAACAGTTAAAACGACAATAAAATAAAATAATGCGGGTAATATAACGTAAAGTTATAGTTAAGCTAAAAACGTTTGAGCATATCTCATACAAGTATTAAACCATATTGTGTCGCATAGTATACCTAAACTACGCACGTGCCATACAATACCTATAAACTTATGTATTGAAATGAAACAAATTAATGTCCGCTGTCTCAACGTTTATTTTTTTTATATTTATATTATAATATTTGACCGGTTATAAATAATAATATAAAATAAATTAAATATTTGTCTCTTTAAAAGTACATATTTGTTTATTACTTGTGATTCTACCTCATTAAGATAAATAAAACATAAAAAAAAACTCGGTCCAAGGGGGGGGGGTGGATCACCCTATCGCCACCCCAAAAACGCCACATATAAAATTATGAAGTTCCTGTAAATAGGTGGGCATCCCTCCACTTATTTTACCCCACTTCGACCACTGAGTATATTATGTATAAGTAACTAATAACTATATAATAAAATACTATCGTGTAATAATAATAATTATAAGTTATAGTATGAATGGTATATAATATAGTAGTGGGCGCAGCGGTGTATATCCTGTAGAAGTGAAATCGTTTATTTAATTTTTTTCGGGCAAAATATTTTCAATTATTTTAAATTTCATTAATCAAAAAATTAATGATATTACGAATGGAAATATCTTTATAATAACCTTGTTTCAGTCCTTATACATACGATATGTCGATATACCTTATAATACGAATGTTATTTGTCTGAAGTTGGAGGAAACTATAAGCTCCTCAAATCATCTTCTAATTGCAGCACCACTGCTCAGTCGTACTTTTAAAAGGAAAAAAAATCAGAAACAATAAGATCGTCAAGAGAAATATGTTTGTATAGTGAAAGAGAGGAAAAGGAAAAGGTCGAACGGTGGTAGTTGTGAGATTTATCGATAATGGTTAGTATAAAGTACCAATTAAATGGTATACTCGTATAAATACCTGTATATATATAAGGGATTCAGGGAAGAAATTGGGTGTTGAATGAGAGATGATACTTAGGGGTGTGGACTTCAAAGTAGCTGGGAGAGAGACGAAGACAAAAGATTAAATTATTATAATTATGTCGGTGCAGTAATCGTTATAGAAAGGTTAAACTGTTTGTTGTTTAAAATAGCTACCTATACACACGAGCGACGTTGGAAATATGCGAACCGGAATAAAAAACGCGAATGACCATTTTTACCAGACTACCACAGACAGTTTGAGAGTTGCGGACATTATATGTTACATATTGATATTAATATATTATGCATTTATGCACTAAATCGGCAAATTCAATAATACGTTAAATTAACAAATATTAGTTGTCAAAAAATAATCTGTATTTTGAATATCTGTAATTTTAATTTTGAATGTAATCCAGTATTCCAGTTGTAATCCTTAATCGATAATTTTGAACACATATTCAATTATTTATACAATAATTTGCATAGTACTATTATTATTATATTATATTGTGTGTATTAGATGTATGTGCATAATATAAGTAAAGTATTTGTAACTGCAATGCTATACAGTCATTAATACTAGTTTTACAGTTAATTATAATCGTATTAAAATTAAATATATTATATATTATGTATATAGGGTATATTATAATACATAGAACACTAATATAAAATATTTGTGCTGTAATTAGAAACAAAATAACAATAAACGTAAACTTTGTGTACTTTATTATGAAACTAAAGACTAAAACTAAAATAAAAATTTGTAACACACGTTGTAATTCACTAATATTTAATTATATACATCTACGAGTATGGCATATTGGAATGATAATAACACTAAAATTCACAATATTTTTAATTTTTTTATTGCAATCAACTATAATACAAGTACACAATAATCGTTTTTGTATTTATCTTTAAAATTATCAAGCATTCAAGCCACTATGTCAGTTTATTATTTGGAGTGTGAAAATTAAATTAAATTAATTATTTTAATTAATTAATTAATTTTCAGTACAAACAAGAGCGTCCGCAGGAATTTGTGGGCATTGGGGGCAAAAAATGTTTTAATTTTATTTTGTGGTATTACCTACAATATTACCTGTATATTGAGTGATTATAATAATATACACAAATAAAACGCCAAGTGGGTCAACTACCCCTACTTGCCCCCCTGGGAACACCCTTGAGTACAAATACTATATAATTCGTATTAATAACTGTATGAATACTACTAAATCATTCATCATCATTATTACTTAATAGGTAGCCATTAAAACATATCTACTAGACTTGATAAATCGACAAATTGCCAAATAACAATATTATTATACAGGTATTATATTTATACCAGCTTTCACCTTTTTTCATCGTCACGAAAAATAAACCTCTAAATTATAGAATATTTTAAAATAAACTTAAAATTATTTTTCTGCTATTGTATGATAAAAAATAACCCTTTTTTAATATTTCGTATTATATTATATAGGTATATATTATATACGTAATAGGTATTTTATATATGACGGTGAGTGATGGACTGATGGTAACGCTAAGAATAATGTGAATATGGAATATGTATAAATTATTATTACAGTATTATTGTAATTATAATAAAAATTTGTTTATGTATTAATGTTACGTACGACTGATTTTTTTTATATAGGTACCTATAGCTTATTTTCGTTAGAATAAAAATAAAAAAAAAATATTTGACCCTACATCATTGTTCACATGTATACAATAAAATAAACTATAAACTAAATAATTTGTAATTTGTAACATAATTATATATATTTTTGTTGATAATAAAAATTTTAAAAATAAAATGATGTTTTGAATTTTTGAATAATATTTATATATATAAACATAATATAATATAACAAATATTTGAATGCGGAAACGAATTGAGGATAATGCCCGTATCAATATCCACGAAATCCTTGAATGAATAAAATATGACATATAATAATATATGAATGAAAATTATAGCCCATACATTCACGTATATCATTATGGTATGATGTAAAAATTTTTTAAAACAAATCTCACGTACATAATAATATTATTATGGATATAATAATATTGCATATTATTGTATTCCATCCACAAAATTTAACATAATACATAATGATAATTATTATTCTAAAATGCAAATAATACCTATAATAGGTAATAATTTTAATAATATAACAATAAAATATATACATACCAGGAAAAAACAAAATATGACAATGAATTATTATAATAAATTAAAAAAAAAAAAAATGTTTTTATGTAGATATTACACTTTTAATGAATTATGAAATTTAAATATATAATATAGGTACACAAATGCTGTAGCCTTCAGGGCTGCTGTTAGAAGAACACTTCTGGTACAGTGGTACCCATGTCATATTATATAATTAATAATTATAATGTAGGTATATTTCTGTAAGGCAAAGATCAAACTTGAAACTATATAAGGTATATTATACATTTATATAATATAATGTATAGTATATAATAGTTAGTAACTAATCATATATCATAGCGACTAGCTAGTACCTATAAATATAGGTATAAAGCATATTATAATTATACTTTATCACGGATTAGTATTATGCAATACGAGTATATTACAATTATAATAATTTAGGAGCACAAATTATATAATACTATAAATTACAAAATAAATGTATTATTAAATTACCAAGGTAAAATAAGTTAAAGTTTAAAATGTTTAAATATAATTTTTAAATAGGTATTTACGAGTAGTACTGTTAGTAGATATATAATGTATATAAAATATAAATACACATACAATGTATCCAATGCCTACCTACTTATTATTATGCAATCGTAATTTATAATGCATAAGATGACTTGGTAGTTTGTAAATGGTAGGTATACTTTTATACGTAATACTATATATTTAACATCACGCTTAAAGAAGATAGAACAGAAGATATTCTATTCTCTATAGACCTATATATAATAGTATTACTGTATTAGTATAACTGTATAAGACATAAGTTATAGTAATAATATATATATATATTAAATATTTAAATATTGTTTATTTTATACTTTTAAGATATAGTTTAATACTATAATATGCATAGTGCAATTTACTGTTATTCTGTTAATATTAAAAGACAAAATACGAGAAGAGAACAAATAAAAAATTAGTATTTTAACTTTTAAGTATTTCTTAAATAATAATTATTATTTATAACATATTTCATTATCATGAAGTGAACTTTTATAATTAATTATAGTTGCAACACTGGGTCGAAATTTTTGATATGTATTAATTATTAACAATAACAATATTCAAAATTATGGGCAGAATTTAATTCCCAAAACTCCCTTTTGTGCTTTGTGCATATATACCCTTGTACATATTAAAAAAAATTATGTCAAATAACATCTTACTTTTTGACAATATGTTGAAACATATGCCAATATTTTCCAAATTATTTACAAGCAATTTCAAGTGGGCTTTTAAAATTTATAAGTTCATATTTTAATTAAATACAAAAGATAGGGTCATGGCACACATTGAGAGTGCACCTCCACATTCCACATAAGTATTCCCAGTATTGATGGCGATTGGGGTTGGAACTTACATTATTATTTTGATATATTTTAAAGACATAAAATCTATTATTAGTTCAATAAAGTCTATTATTACTTATAAAGTTATAAATGATAAGTATAGAAATTTTGCCTCATAAATCCATTAAATAATTTTAACACCTCTAAAATTCATACCTAAATGTGCCTATGGATACTAAATAGGATAAATTGTATGCGGTCCTCTCTGTTATTTTAGAACTTAGACTCAATGCTTATTAGACTATTGATTCGAAAATGGTGCCCACATGCCACATGGATTAAACTCGATTATCAAGTAATTGCAACTTTGCAAGTTATCCTTTAATCTCATTAATTTCATTCTTTCATATTTTTTTAAAACTTTATATATAATATATGTCAATATTGTCAATTGTTAATAATAATAAACATACATCAAATATTCAAATAATTGGAAAAGAGATTACTATCATACTACCTTAGTCCTGGTACCTAACTATAACCTACTAACTTTTTTTTTTTTTAATTATTTTTAAGTATTTTCTAATTACAATGATTAAACTATAAATTTATTATACCTACTATTATAACATTTTTTTATTTAGTAAATACCACCTATACCACTACCTGTACTATAGGCTTTACATTTATGTTATACTCGTAATACGGATTATTGAATAATACAAAAAAATAATGATTATAAGGTTATATGGGCTTTCACACTTACTGGTTTAATAACCCGTTATTATTGTTTTTGAATTATTAATTTTAAATTGTCTTAAATATACCACAATTTTATACTAAATTACTAACTATAGATATACAAAGCTATTATGACTTCATACTTAATAATTTATTTGAAACAAAAAGGGTTTTAATTACGTCGGGAGATTTGAGATTTTACTGATTCAGTCTTAAACTTTGTAGCATAACAATTAAATAGATTAATAATTACACATTAAAGGAAGTATACGTAATTTCAAGTATAATAAATCAAAGGTTCCTTTTTTTAAAATTAATTAAAATTTAAGGTTTGCAAACTAACAACATCCAACTTTAGTTCAAAGGAGGAAAATTGTTGGTTGGCCCTGTTCACGTATATAATTTTAGATCATTCGACATTAATTACAAAAGGGACCTTTGAATAAGTTTCTCAGACCTCAATAGACAAGTTATTATAGTATGTATCTATAACTGTAAATCCGGTATAAGCACTTTTGTGCCAATTCATTCGGTAGTTAATTGTTTGTTTATGATAGGCTCCGTCTAGTTTTTAAACTATTTTTTATTAATATTAAACTTGTTATAGGTTTAATGATCAAAGAGTTTTATTATAAATTTTACGAATTGTTAATTACTTTATATGAAATGACCTTAATATTATTTATAAAATACAGGTATTAATGTTAATTATATTATTATCATCGAGCTAAATGACTACTGTCATGGTTTTTTTATAATAAATTGTAATATTTTAAAAACAAGACTAATAAATGCAATGTCTTAAAATAAGTATAATGTACATTCACTACTCGCCAACAAAACACTATGTTTTAACTTAGAGTCCTAGACTAGAATATCATTAATTCTTTTTCGTATACTAATAAAAATTTTTGTTTGATTAAATAATAAGATATTATTCTATTTTATTAAAAGGTATGCATTATTATTATTATTACACATATTTTATTCTGTATAAAATATTAAAGTAGGTAATTAATATTTTATTAAGTATCGGTTATAAAGGCATTTACACTATTTTAAAAATGATTATTTTCTTTTGTTTAAATGTAAAGTCTATAAAGTAGACTCTATATCATATTCATTATATTACACAACTATAATAATATATAGTAGTATTCAATTTATAGTTTAAGAAAAAAATGATATAAGTATAATTACATAAATTTAGTAGGTAAATATACCTACTAAAGTATACAATTATGTTAAATTGTTAAACTAACAGATAATATAAAAATTAATATATAGACAATGAATGTTAGATAGTTAGATTAATAGAGGTATGTGTAAAAATATTAAGTATAATTTATAAACGTGTGATAATGTTATCCTATCACATGTTAATAACATAAAAACAAATGTTATAACATGAATGTTATCTATTTATATAGTATTTTTATAAATGTTTATTTTTTACGTTCTACTTAAAAAAAAAAAAAAATATATATTAAAATGGGTAATTGATTTGAAAAACAAGAACGACAAATATTTTAACATCTAGAGCACGATAAAAGAGTAATATTAAAGTTTTCTTTTTTCTTAAAAAAAAAAACTCGAATTCCACAGCGTGTTACTGAAAAGAAAGCATGCCTACTTTACATTTACATAATGATTTTGTAAAGTTTCAGGAAAATATCGGTAATGTAATTTAAGATGTTGTATATTTACTCCACAAAAGAATACCCGTATAATAGTTTAAAAAAATCTGAAATTGATCTGAACTTTTTAAAAAAGTCAGTAACCTGTATATATTATTGAGTACACGAATATAAAGTATCTGAACTCAGAGCAATGAGCATATTATAAAAAAATAAAAAAATAAAAAAATACTTATAGCTTATAAGCTATAGGAGTATAGGTACATGTAATATGCAAACATATTCAGAAAAGAGAAAGATTTCAATCAATTACATTTTTGAGTTTTATATTAACTATACATAGTTTTCTTAAAAAATTTCACTTTATAAAACATAAAAACGAAAGCACTTGTAATATATTACAATTTACCAATATATTATATTTATAACTTCTCTTCCATAAACATTTTAATGTTATGTTAAATTATTACTGATATACGCATATAATATACCTATTACCTAATATTATCTATTAACTATTTGTTAGTATTTATGAAATTATTAACCTATTGAATTTTGTTGATTGAGATCAATTGTTTACTTTTTCATTCCAATTAGGGATAGTTCATATTATTTTAAAGATATCGACATAAAAAAAAACATATTATTTTATCCATTAGTCATCAAGGTGATTGTAATTAAAATATTTAAATTAAACTTATCAAGTACCTACCTCGCACCTAGGAAGGTACTAATAAAAATATAAACAGTTATAAACCTAAATTATGGCTTAGAATTCAATACTGTTAAATTTATAAGAAATGCATTATTCATTGTTCAATATTTTTATGTGATTTACTGATAAACTGAAATATAAACTACGAGTTTAATATTAATTATAAACATATAATTGTCAATATAATTTTTAAAAAATGTCTTATATATAAATAAATTATTATTTATTATAAAATAGATAAATATTTAAAAAATAATAATATAGCATGTTGATAAAAATTAATATAATAAATTGAAACGTTTCCATTTACAATCTTTGGAAAAATGCTACTGTTTAATAATATAATTACCATATTCCTTAATGATTACTGCGTACACTGTACAGTACATCATATAAACTCATAAACTTGATGACGTATAAAATACATTTTTCTTTTTTATATATACGAGTATATAATATAGTATATAGTATAATACCTATGTATTAGTATATTACTATTTGAAAACTAAAATTATTCAAGTTTGATTTCGTATAAATGTATGAAATTGATATATTATAAAGAAACTCGATTAATTTGTTTATATATTTGACATTTGTATTCCATTCTGTATACTTTATAAAAAAAACACATTATAGGCTATGGTTTATGTGTGTTGTGTATATGAAAGAGTACAGACTACACATAGGCGAAACTACAGGGTGTGACGGGTGTGCCTAGGCACACCCTAATGATAAAAATAAAAATTACCAAAAATTTGATATTTATTATCGAAAACATTAAATTTATATATAGGTACAAAATAATGTCAACAATTATATTATTGGTAGTAATAACTATAAAAATATAATACAATATATTACAGATTTTGTAATAATGTTTAATGTAAATGTAAACTTTATACACTTTACTGTTTATTGTTAATAAATTATCATTAATGATTTATCGATACTATTTATTAGCAAGAATAGGTTGTAAAATTTGAAAACATGAAACTACGTATTCATATTTTTTATATTTTATATTACAATAACATGTCAACGTATTAATTTCTAGCTTTCCAAGTACCTATTTATTGAATGTAATCAATTCTCATCATATTGATATCAAATAATATGCACTTAGATCGAATGAGTTTGACATCTTCTTTTAATAGGTTCTTACATTTGAAAATAATTATCAATAAGGATCTATGATTTACTATAGTAAATAGTTATATATTATTTTATTATTAACGTAGGTCGTTGTTATTGTTATAAATTATAATAAATACGCAGTAGAAGACTCTTCAGTTAAAGCAATAATTTGTTATCGTTTTACAAATACAAGGTAACCAAAATTATGGAAGTACTATAATTTCAATATAATGTAAATAGAATATTCAGAATTCAAAAATATAATTATAATTTAATATTTATACATATATATATATACATATTTTAATTTTAATTAATTATTCTGTATCTTACTGTTGGGTTTAAAATCGGCAAGTTGATATTTCTATCCTATATATCAAAATTAGTTATATTTTTGTAATTTTGTAAATAATTAAAATTTATATAATACCTATAATATTAATATTCGATATTTGTTTATTAAAAATCGTTTTCCACAAGCGTATTGCAATATCAATTCGAATGTTTCATATAGATCGCAAAACAGTATTATAATAATTATATGCTCGAAAACCAATAATTTTCGTCCTCGTTATATCTGTACATTTAATAAAACCGAAAATAATATAATATATTACATACCTATAAGCTATAAGTATACACACTACATAATAATAAATTATACGCTTTCTTAATGTCCATGCGCGATTCTGCCATTTTCATTTTCTATTATTATATTTTATTTTTATGATTATAATATAATAATTAGGTCACAAACTCGCACAACTAACAAAGTCGCAACGTAGTTGATTATATTTTGTCAAATAATAATATGCCTATATGGCTATATACTCGACTATAACAACATAACGTAATATCATTGATTAATTATACAATTAATTAATAATATAATTAATGAATGGTAATATTTTATATTATTTTATATTATGTTTATTCGTTTATTTTATTTATTATTTATATGTATTACATAAAAACTTGGTAAACAGTATCTAACGTGTTTAACATATAAATTTAATATTGTAATGCAGTCATTTTTAAATCCGTACAAATATGATACTGATACTCAGACACTCAGTATAGCCATAGACATAGACCCATAGACCTCATCGGAAACCGAAGCTAATTTTGTCTTTTGGACAATACAAAAAAAAGTATAAGATGCATATTATATTATTATAATGTTGTAATATACTCGTATATAATATATATTATTATATGTTCCATTAATATATAATTTACGAATAGTCTACATAAAAGGGACCGGGTATTATCAGCAGGTGTAAACATAAATCGTCATTTATTAAACGGATTAACAGTTTATTTTGTAATTTTATAATATATTATACGTTTTATATGATATCTATTATTCAGAAATAGGTACTATTTATATTATACTCATTATTAATACACATTTTATGTACTGCGAACCACGATAAGTTCGAGAAAACCATAACTATGACATGTAAGTCTGTACAGACTCAACATTACTACGATAGTATATATAGAATCAGTCATACCCTATTTATTTTAAGTTTCCTGCTGTAATTATGCCACAGTAGGTAGTTTGGTTAAAACAAATGATCGTATTGTCTAATGTCTATGGTCATTATTGTTTATATTTTCATTACTATTTTGTGCTTGTCTAAAATGTTCTTACAAGTTACAATTATGGTCATTACGATGAGAATTAAATGTTATTCGCTTTTGGTTATCACACAACATTAGGTACCTACTACACACTCATACCTTTGTATATACGTATTACGACTTTTACTATATATTTTATATAATAATAATATACTATAATATATTAATATAATATTATCATTTATGGGCGTGTCTATATAAATTAGAAATAAAACGAAAAAGATCATACAAAATTCACACATATGTTTATTTTGAAAATAGAATACGTAGGTACCTACCTATTAAAAATTCATAAACGTTTAATAGACGCTACGATGCATACATGCATATAAACTTGGTTTAAACATTAATTTTTCAGCATTTTGCTCGGCCCAGCAGAAAATAAGTTGTTTGCTCATTAAACGAACAAATTCACTGTTCCATTGCGCTTTTATTGGCATCAAAAATTAAAGTTTCGACGCAGGTAAAAGAGTTTTTTAAATGAAACTTTTATATTATTTATAACGAGAGAACATTATTAAATAAGATAAAACGTAAAAGTTTTGTGAAATTAAAATGATTATTATCACGATAAAAATTAAATGGGTGATTCGTAAACGATAGAAATATATTATAGGAATCATAATTAAGTATTATACATTTTTTTTATTATTAATAATAATGGATACTATTTCAGTATTTTTTAATTCCGTTAAAATTCATTAGGTAATCTATTCTGCAACAGTATAGTATTATATTATACATTGGCGTGCTCAGGATTTTTCTATGAGAGGGGTTGAATTTCAAATATTTTAAAGAGTTAACTGTACAAAACACAATATTTAAAATATATAATATGCAATATTCATTAATTATGATCAGTTTGTTTATTGTCTTGTCTGTGCTAACACAGCGTTTAAAATTTCATAAATATCATGGTTTTAACTTACTATTTTCAGTTTTTACGCCTTTTGGAGGTTAAACCTGCATATCTCCAAGACGTAATTAAAAAAAAAAAAAGTAATAATAATTATCAGAAAACATGTAATGTCGTGGTCTTGTCTCTTGTGGATATAAAAAACACAGAAATTTCAAATAGAAACCTATATTAATTACAAATTTATACACGCGTTATATTTTAATTAAATTAAATAGTATGTAGGTGTAACGATTGAATATAGAGTTAAAAATACGTGACATATTCGCCAATAGTTAGGTACGAAGAAAAACGGCTGTTCAGTATTGCTAAAATTGAATTTTTTCACATTTTATAACTTTAAAATAATTGTCCATTTGTCAAACTACTACTATATAATAGAAGTAATCATAATATAATACTATAAATAGTAGATATACATTATATCATTGTTATTTCCATGGGGAGAGTATAAACCCTATGAACATGCCTAAGATCGTATACGATATTAATGTATAATATATTGTATTATATGTAATTTATATATATTTATATATAATAATATATGATTTTAAATATATCTATTCAATTTTTTTATACGCATACTTATAGATTTTAAACCTCTACTGACATATTATTTATAACTTGTGAACTTGTATTTCAATGTTATTCTATACAGTATTTACGTCTGACGGTACCTACTTAATATTGATTTTCACAAAAATAAAATATTCATTGCTTACATACTCATACAGTCATACGCATCACACATTCACACTTTGTAAATATAATAAGATAATAATTATTAATAATTAATAAGTATTAAAGTATTTAAAGTACACACTTTCATATTCGAATGTAGACTGATATGATTATTTATTTAAAAAGTAATTATAATATATCCATACATATCTATATATATTATATATACCACAATATTTAACACATAGTACATAGTACACATAAAAAATTTGTTATACTTAATCATATTTATATGTATGTAAACCGTAAACGTTAGAATATTTAGATCAATGATACAAAAACTGTGGGAAAATAATAATATGAACATTGAACGCAACACGTGCAAGATATATTTCCATATGAATAATATTATTATTTTAAACCCTTCATTTCATCCTTTATCCATTGTCCATTGCGCAGATGACCTCGTGGTTTTTGTATTGAGTATAAAAATTCGGTGGTCTTGTACTATTAAATACAACTATACGTTAAATGATATACTACACTATTATTACTTTACGTCACACGATAATAACATTATAGTATATAATATATATTGTATATTTTTACTTATTAGGTATATAATATACTATATAAGTATTAATTCAGTGGAGCACCAAGGGGTCAAGGGCGAACTAAGAACTTGAAGACACAGGTGGCAAAAGATTTATAAAATACTAAAACATAAACACAAACATAACTACAAATATATTAAATAATTATTATTTTTATTAATAATTAATAAAATGATAAATGTTATATTATTTTTAAAAAGTTACCTACAAAAAAGAAATAATAATAAGAAAATTAATAATAATTATTAATTATATTTTGGACTCTGAGCGAAACAAATAATGTATTGGTTTTACAATAATGATGATACCTATGTCTTTTTTGGTTTGCATGTAGATACTTTTACTACCAGAATTTTATCTAATTTTATTTATTTAGTACTTTATTTAGATCATTTTTTGAATTTCTTAAAATTGAACGTATTCTGTACTGACCTATAGGAACATAGCTATTACGTGTTTTTTCTTTATGGTCGACATCTGATTATTATATACTATGGTAAATGAAAATATGGAATATTAAATTACGGGCTAACCAAATTTTCATATTAATCGAGAAATACCAATTAACAATCTGAAAGTAGGTACTATCTGTTCTTTCAGAAAAAAGACCTAGACTTAAATTTATGGACTAAAAATTTATAATATATTGATTTAATAAATTACATTATTTTTATATATTTAAACGGTTTCTTTCAATATTAGAGTTTACTTTACTATTTTGTCTAATTTTATTCAAATGTTAAATAACTTAAATAAAAATTAATATTTGAAACGTACAAAGTCATTAGTTCATTACAATAAAAATTCTGAGTGCGCGCCTGTATTAATTACCTATATATACATAATATAACATATATTACCTACAGATAGGTACATTAGGTACCCGTACCCTCAACACATTTATTATTTATAAATATATTTGTATAAATGTATATATTAGATTATTGAAATATCTATAGCCCTATAGGTATAGACTGCATTCAAATGAAAACATACCCACTCAAATCAAAATAATATTATACCATTATAACATATTATTTACATATTTTTACATGGGCATACTATAATAGTATTATATTATAATAATATAAATATCATTAATGTAATATATTATAATATAATATGAGTTATAATGCATATAATATAACGTAACATCGTACATTCGTACCTATAAATTATAATACACATATTATAACGTTTAAATTTGACCATATATACTCGTACTGTATAATATATTAATAAGTTATAGAACATAACCTAATTATCATAAATTCATAAATGCATATATCTTTATTCGACGCGTTCTCCACGGTACCTATAAAAACTATTTACTGTTAAAATTGTGCGCTCGTACCTACATGGTACATCACATTACATAGTACCTTATAGGTAGTAGTCTAGTATAAATATAAATATATCTAATATAAATTATAAGTGTTAAATTATTGGAACTTGGAAACCATTGTAACTCGTAAAACGTACTTGATTATAATAATTAATAGTCTTCTATGGATTAAAAATAAATAAAATTTATATAGATATTATTATTTTACCAATATTTGTTTGAGGAGGCACTATTATGACCGCGTGTGATTTCAAATTTCAATGGTATAAAATGGTTTCAAACTTTCAACATCCGATATCCGAAATACGTTTTTTTTATAATATGTCGACCCCATCAATATTCCGCAACGCCATCATCCACGTTGAAAGGTAAAACGATTGCCGACGTTGGCGTATTGTACATGGATAATACGTGTTATTTATTATTTAGGTACCTACATAATACAAAATGCACGGTATACACTTTTTCGGTCGAATGTTTTCGTTAAACACGGTAGGGGAATAATATACGTACATTATATACTCACACAGTCGACAAGCACATCAATTTTCCTAGTAAGTCTTACCTCAATCTAACCCCGTATATGGTATAAACAGTATACGCTTATTACCCAACATTGTACGGATAATGAACATTTGATTTTATCATCATTTTTGATTGAGGCATACAATTTATCTATTTGATTATGCTCAACATATACGAAGAGAAAAAATGCTGTTTCGTACTATGTGAACACCGTAGGGATCCACACAATATTCAGGGGGAAGCGAACGTCCATTTTTGTTCATCAGAATATTCAACGGTACATAATATATTATAATTAATAATAATCTCATACAAAACCGCGGTTAAAGAATGGTATCTGCGAATGATTATAGTATACGTTGTCCCGTGACGTGGTTATCGTCTTTCGTGACTGGAGGTCGTCACTCACTTGTCACTATATAATACATAAATTATAATAAATAATAATAGTAATAAGAATAACCATTAACATGATTCAATACGCCACAATCAATGGAGATTAAGTATATTTTAGAATTTTTTCTTGAGGGTATCCAACCAAATTAAATAATACTCTCTGGTAACTTATTTTTAATACACTACACTGTATAATCGTAATGTTTGATAGACTAAAAAACGCACAAATTCGGTCCAAGAGGATGTCCAGACGCCCAAAACACCCATAGACAGCCTCTAAGCAGTATAAGCGTTACAGATCTATGATATGATCATATATTATAATTTATAATACGAGTACCTATATAATCTTTTACTTTTACTTTTCACTGAAACAACGCCGACAAAACGTTTATAACACGCGATATTTCCGTAAACACCAAATGTCGATATGCCATAGGTATATACCACTGACCTTATAGTATACCGAGTATACTAGTATATAATGTAATGTATACTAGACCTACCTACGGTTAATATTATATCAAACAACTGCGATTGTTTGCGTGATACAAGATACTCCATATTCGTAATAGTAAATTAATAATAAATGGTTTCGTTTTAACTTCATCTGATATATTATATAATATTACAATATAATATAGTTAATATATATATACCTGCGGTTATGCGGCGGTTACGTCTGGAATGGCAATGTCGCGTGTTTAATGAACAGCAAAATGGTCAATATTATAATGTATTGTATCCGGCCGGAAATTTCAAACGTAATTAGAGCGAATTTATTAAAACTTCGAAATAACGACATTTCAGAATATTTTCTCACCGGACGATTTCGGACGCGATAACAATACGATACGGATAAGTTCGAGTTATATATAGGTAACGTACTTAGGTTGACAAATTGACCGTGGTAACAAATAATATTACCGATATTGACAGTGTAACGACTAGACGGCGTGATCGAATTATACTCACAAGTTATAATAGTAGGTACACACACTACACAATAATATATAATACATATTATTGTATTATATTTATTTTATCTTTTGTATACAGTGTATACACAAAACTATTTGACGTGGTAAATATTTGTAGCGGACGGCGAGACTTTTCAAATGTTCGTGCCAAGACGTATAATCAAGATCATAGAGGTTAACGTATATAATAACATCACGAAACTATAATATTATTATATACTCGATGAATGTTATCATCTATATACCCGTGTAGTATACGATCGTACAGATGTATATTCTCACATCATTCTCACCGAATGTTGGAAGTGTTACGACGGCAACTATAATTCCAGTGTACACACCAGCACCAGACCAAACATATAGTGACATCAAGCTGTTATAAGCATATAAAAATAATAATAAAAAGGGTTTGTCTCGTCTGCGCGTATACGAGTATAAGAACGATATTCCAAAGGAACCTATAGTTACATCATAAATCATAATGTGATGTATATATAATACACGTATATCGTATATGTATTGATTATGACCGTGTTTACGGTAACTCCGCGGCGAAACGTGTACCGTGTCATGTCAAAGACGCCCTTTTTTTTTATTCGTTCTCGTTGAAAGGAAAAAAAATATATTACAATGACCGTTGTTAAACCGTGCGCCATCTGGGAACCATTCTACGCGTGGTCCGTAACGATCGCTCGGCAGGATCTTTTAAAACGAATACCATACCAATAACGGGAAATTAGAAACAAGTATACATCACCTACTATATTAGTATAGAAATATAAAAAATTTAAGCTGTATTTTACGGTTTATCATTTTGCAATCAAAGAGAACCGATAACATTTTTTAGGTTATCACTACTAAGAGCGGAGACGACATATTGCATATTATACCAATTATTACTAATTAGCAATACTGCGGTAGGTCGGTAACCACAAGCAACCATGACCATCACTATATTAACTTTACTTAAATACCTTACCTTATGATAATATGTACAGAATAAGGAATTAAAATTTTAGAATGTTTAGGCAAAGAATATATCGTATTATAATATGGGACATGGATACGAATACGAGTATAATACATTTTATTATAAGTACGTATTGTGCATGTAAACTGTATACTGTATAGGTAGTGTATCCAGGGCCGGATTTACCTAAAATGCGCCCCTAGGCTAATAAATAACAAGTGCCCCTTTAATACTTAATATTTTATTAGAATTAGATGGTAAAACATTAAAAAAATAATCGAGCTTTTTCATTTTTATCATTATATCATTATGTTTATCGTCTTTTTCTTTTTGTAATTTTCTTCTTTGTGCACCACTTAATTTATTATTATTTGACATTATATTATATATAATTTTTAAAGAGCACCTGTATACAAAACTATAATCAACAGACTAATGAGTAATAAGCATAACCAGTCACCAGTATTGAAAATATTATAAAAATACATAATAATATCAATATATCATCGTATACAAATAAATACATTTATAAGGGTATTTTAACGAACAGTATTATTTTATTATGGAATGTTCATATGATATTAATTTGGCTATTCCAGGCAATTTTTATAATAACATAATATCGAACAACTTCCTAATATATAAAAATAAACATTATTTTATTCTTAATATCTGTAATTTAATATTATCATTAATTATAAATTATAAATACTATTTATATAGGTATTTATAAATTATAAATTTATAATCAATGATATTATGTAACTATATCTAATGTCCAATAATATTTTTGTATATGTATAAATTATTAAATTTCATTTTAGTAGATGTAGTAGAATAGTAGATAGTGGCGGGGTATTTTTTCTATTCTCGATAGTGTTTATATTATACGCGTCATGTATAAAAAAAAAAGCAGACATCATTATACGAATAGTACATAAAATGAGAAGTCCTGCCGGCCCGATGCCCCTTACTAACGTGGCGCCCCTAGGCTATAGCCTAGGTAGCCTACTCCTAAATCCGGCCCTGAGTGTATCTGAATATAAACTGTTAGCTATTATATGTATATTGATTTTATGACAATATTTTAATTATTATCGACTATCGTCAATTCTTAAAAATAACTTTAAAGAGAATATAATAACATTTAACCTATTTTAGATTTTGAGCGAAGCGAAAAGCCGATCCCCATGATATTTATTAAAAAAAAAATTGTTATCAATTGGTAAAAGAAAAGTAGGAATTAACGGACTTGTAAAAAATTAATGTCCTCCGACATCATTACGATTATAATTATATACATGTTATACCATACAGGATTTAATAATTAGTAGTACGATTAAAAAAATTAAATAAATACCCTGTATGCCTGCATCTTCCGCAATGTTCGATCACTGTCTAAATTTTATGTTACAATTTTCTCTGTAAATATTCGAAATAGAGAAAATTGTATAATAAGAAAATTATTCAGTTTTATATAATCTAAAATTATTTGTATTTTCAAAATTTATAAATGCCCGGCTCTTAAATGGGGAGGTCAGAATTAACTTTTGAAAATCAAATTATAACCCCTATTCTTTACCCATTAATCATATATTATCTTTTAACTAATTTTTAGTGGTAAATTTTTTTTTTTATATTTAGTTCTCTTACTGGGACCCTCCACTGGGAGTGATGATAACCCAATATTTACTAAAATATTTATTCATTAATATTTAATATTTATGTACATTATGAAATGTATTGTTAAAGATCATATAAAAATAAATAGGCTATTATTATAATAAAAAGGCCTTTGGGTGATTAAAAAAAAAAAAAAATTTAGTACTCTTAATATAAGAGTGATTTTATGCATTTGGTGTGGTGTATACTGTATCGCATAATTCAATGTGCTATGTCCATGTGTGATTGTAGTAGGTACCTAACAATTACAGGCGCTCGCATCTTATGCGCGTGTTTAAATTTAAACACTACACAAAATTACAATATTGTAAAAATTTTCATTCTATCACATTAAGAGTTTTGAATATTAAAATTTATTTTACCAATTTTGTCAAAAATAATATTACATCATGAATGACATCATTGAATGTATAAAACACTGGGGTTACCATTTGATTTTCAAAAATTGATCATTGAACCCCCCCCCCCCATTCAGGACAGTTATAATTTTTAACATACAAATAATTTTAGGTTAGGTATGTAAAACTAAATGGTTTTCTTATTATAAAATTTTTTCTATTTCAAATATTTACATAGAAAATTGCCAAAACATAAAATTTTGATCACCGATGACCGATCACCCTGTATATATTATGCTTCAAAAGTTCAAAATATACTTATTTTACTTTTCATTAAGTGTAATATATAATATTAAAATAACATTATCGTTTAATTTCATTAAATAATCTAATTTTTATATTAATAAATAATAATTAGTAATTACTATAACAATTATGTAAATATTTTATATTCATCATTTTTTTTTTCTTAGTTTTTCTTACCACATAGCCCATAGAATTTTGAGAAATTCGAAAACTGTCCTAAATGAAATTCCAACTACATCCACTTTCCAACCGGAAACATATGTTAATTATTCGTGCAAATTAGAGCATTATTTCGGGTCGTAAGTGTCTACACAGGTACACACAAAAAAAAAGAAAGCAAGAGAAGGGATACTGGTGTAAGAAGGATATAGTGTTGAATTTTGATTAAAATTTGAATGCAATGATAAATCTATTACATTCAATTTACGATTTTGAGAGAAGTTCATCAGTTAATATGTAGGTACCTATGTATATATTGATTTAAATTTTTACATTTATCATATTAAAACCACTAAATGCTAAGTGAGTCACCTAAATATCAAAATCTGACAGTACTTCACTCAGAATCATTTTTCGAATGCAATGATTATATAAATAGTCCAATACATCAAAACAAAATATAAGAATAATATCTTTTACTTCATGTAAAATAAAATTAGTTTTTGAAAAATTCTGAGTAGAGTCTAGAAATTCCTGAACCCCCTCTCAGTTATAGTCATGATACCAATTACTATAATAACTGGTAAACAATCTCAATAGATACAGCATATTATAATACCTAGTAATGAATGTTTTTATTGAGGATATTTTATTACCTGTTTCCTAAATGATTTTTAATAGTAAGATACGGACTAGGTAGGTATATGATATGAAAGTTTAATGTTAAAAAAATGTTTATGCATACATTTTATAATTAATTTACCAAATATATATTTAAGAAAAAAATTATATTATATTTCTAAATTGCTTTAATTAAATTATTAATCATAATTTTTAATTATTTTTTACATTTGCATATAAAAATAATGTCTAATAAACATAATATTATGTAGGTAGATTAATTTTCAAATTAAAATATTACAAGACGAATGATGACCATTGGGATTTAATAACACATTTGTTATTCATTTAACTATATACAATACACATATAAAACACTCATCTATTAATTATTAAAAATTTGTGATAGGTTATGAGTTATGACCTATTCTACAGATTATATATTATATAATAAATCAAACTTTAGAAAACAAATATTTATTGTTAACATTATTTTGTGGTGTTAGACTATCAGCACCATATTCATAAAACAATGACTAGCAAAATACCGCAAGTTCCAAAATTCAAAGTTCACAATATACGAGTATAGGTATTTATTTTATAAGAAGAACACTTGTGTATATTATAATAGTAATAAACTAATAACTAAAAACATCAAAATCCATTTAGGTGTTTTGTGATTTCAAAAATGAAATTGAGTGTTTATAGTTATTCTTGTTATTATATAAATTTATTTTGGGAATTCAGATTTTTACGATTTTTGGATAAATTTATAACTAGTAGATCAATATACACGATACACCCCTATTATAATTTATTAAATATTTTAGAAAATATTTTTCATTAATATCAAAAAGTAAAGATTCAACATTTTAAATAATTAATTTCAATATATTTTTTGTAATACAATTTTAATAAAAAATAAAATAATTTCGTGAAACTTTTAATTTATAATGTAGTCGGTTTATACCTATTATATAAATAAAATAAAAACAAACAAATGTTTAAAAAAGTTGTATATTTTCTGCAAATATGTTAAAAAAAAAAAATAATATTAATATTAATATTAATAATAATAATAATAATAATAATAATAATAATAATAATAATAATATTATTAATATTAATAATAATAATATTAATAATATTAATAATAATAATAATAATAATAATAATAATAATAATAATAATAATAAAGTTATAACTATTAGTTTAATAATTGTATAATCAATAGGAATTTAAACAAATAACCTAAACCACATATTGTATGAAAATATGTTGGCAATTTATACTTAATAATAAATATATATATATAATACTTAATTAAATCATTAAATATTATTCATTTTATTTTATTAATTTCATTATTATTAATATAATATGTATCGAAAGATTTAAAATATTTATTCATGTACAAATTACATACATTTTATTACTAAATAAATATAAATATAAATTTATATGTAATAATAAAAAATTGCAGTCATTTAGGTGTTATTAGATAATTAATACTTTAAATATAATTAATTATTTATTATTAAAAAGCAATACAATAATAGGTTTATACTAAAAGAAAACATTATGTTATTATAAATAATAAGCATAATAATAGTTTATTCTTCTAATTACAAATTATACTATGTATATTTAAACTTAGAAAGTTGTAAAAACATGACACTTGTTATATTACAATAATTTGACACTAGAATGTAATTTCATGTGATTGGAGAAATATGATAGTTTTAAAGACTACACATTATCAATTTCATACAATTTGATTATGAAGGCGATTTGATTTTGTAGAATTATATATTACATTGTTCAGAAATGTCTGTATCTATAGTCATATTATTAATATTATGGTCTTTATTTTGATTATGGTCTTTCAGAATATGTTCGCCAAGGGTAATATTTGTTTCAAACTGCTGACCACAGTCTTTACATGGATATTTGTTTGTAGTATGTATTTGTGAATGTATTTGCAATGAAGTATTATCAGCAAATCTCATTTTACAGACTTCACAAATGTACTTTCTTACATTTTTTTTATTTTTTAATGATACAGTATTCAGTTGTGTATTATAATTTTTCTTACTAATTATTTTTCTATTAGTTAGAAATTTTTTGTGTTTCATTAAAAAATGTGCTCGATAAGTATATTTATGCTTAAATGATCTACCACAATGCTCACAAGTAATAGGATTGTTACCAGCTCCATGATTTATGAATTGGTGTCGATATAAATTAGCATTACTACTATAAGTTTTACCACATAAATTACACGAATGGGTGTTGTTTAGTACTGGATAACATTGATCAGAAATATTTGGCGTTTGTTGAATATTTTTATTTGTTACTAATTGTTTATGTTGTACAGCAACATCTGTATTAGTAATATTATTCTTAAATTGTTTATGAACAGATTGTATATGTACTTTTAAATTGTAATCTTTGCTGTATGTTCTTTTACAAATATTACATTCATATCTTACAGATTTGGTATAATTGTCTTTGGTTTCTAATGGTGTGATTGTACGAGTTTGATGATTAAGACATTCTTTGCTAAATGACAAATGTTTTTTCCAGTTGTGCATTAAATTAAATTCTTTTTTACAGTGTTGACATTTAAAACTATTTTTTTTTTGTGTAGAATTAACTTTTAATTTTGTATAGTTGGTCATTTGAGAAGTATTGGTATTTTTGATATTATTCTTTATATAATGGCTTTTTAAATGTCTATTCCACTCATATTTAATAATATAGGTTTTATTACAAATTTTACACACATACGGTTGAATATCAGAATGTGAATTTCTATGACTAATCAAAAGGAATGGAGTAGAAAATTTGATTTCGCACACATCGCAAACAAACCAAATACCATCTTTCTTTGTTAAATTTGTATCATTAGCAAACAAATATTTATTACAGTTGTCTATTTGTTGTTCATCGTTTTCAATTTTAATGTTTACTTCATTCAAGTTTATGTTAGAATTTTTAATATTATGATTTTTTTCATGGGAAACAATATCTTTTTTCACAGAAAACATTTTACCACAATATCGACATTTATATTTTAAGTTAGTAGTATGGCTTTTTATATGATTGGATAAAGCACCTTGATGACAAAATTGTTTTTTACATGTAGAACAATAAAATAATTTATCATTAACAAAAGTAGTCAAATTTACATCTTTTGGACTGTTACTAAATTCACTATTAACCAACAATGAATTATCACAGCTATTTTGTTGTTCATTTGTATCGATCTCATTGTTTATGTTATCATTAAAGTTTTTATTGTTAGTCTTAGTCTTCTTACTTTTTTTTATATATCTATGAGATTTTTCATGAGAAATAAGAGCTGGTTTATAATTAAAATTTCTATCACAATATTGACATATGTATAAGTTGGAAGTATGGCTTTTCATATGACTGGAATAAGTACCTTGATCGCTAAATTGTTTTTTGCATATAGAACAACAAAATATTGATTCATCAATAATAGTTTCATTAACACAATCAGTCGAAATTTTATCTAGATGATTGTCATTTAATTCATCATTAGTAAACATCAAATGTTGACTATTTTCTTTTTGTTCTTCTTCATTAACTTCAATGTTTGTTTCATTAAAATTTATATTGTTAACCTCATTATATTTGCCACCATGAGAGTTTTCATGGGTTATAAAAGATTTTTTATAATTAAACATTTTATTACAATATTGACATTTATATTGTTTTATAGAATGACTTTTCATATGATTAGATAATGCACCACGATGTGTGAATTTTTTTTTGCATATAAAGCAGAATTTTTTTCTCTTAATGTTATCATTAACAAAATCATTCAAATTGTTACCTAATGGCTTCGATGAATTTTTATTAGCTTCAATTGCAACAGAATTAATATCTAAGTTGTATTGACTTTCAATTGAATTTAATTGATTATTATGAAGAGTTTGATGAGCCATTAATGTTAATGCACAAGGAAATGTATTATTACATGTATCACAGCGATTTTTTGATTTTTTAGCACTATTATTTACATTTTGTGTAATATCATTATCTAAATAGAAGTCATCAAGTTCACTATAATATTTAATAGATGTTCTATTTTCTCTATTTCTTAATGTCATTGACGTTTTAGGAAGTGATTGAGGTGTCACTGCTTCACTAATTTCTGAAGTAGCAGTATATATATTTGATTCTATTGTTTTAGAATCAATTTGAGACTTTGAAAGTATTAATTCACTTTGATTTTGATGATAGGACATATGGTTTTTCCAAAGCAGTACTGTTCCCAACTTTTTGTTACATACAAGGCACTCATGTAAATTGCTTTCGCGATGATAACTCATATGCAATGCAAACGAATGTATATTTGTAGATGGAGAATTTTTACAAATATTACATATAAATAATAGATTATTTTGTTCGCAATTATAATTAGTAGTAATTGATGTATTATTAGTATTAGGCATTTTTCTTATAGAAAAATAAATATTTTCTACACATGCAATGTTATCATTAACTAAATTAAGTTCTTTTGTACAAGAGCTTTTTTCCATGTTCATATTATGACTATAATAGTTAGTGACTGAATTTGTAGATGAAGTCTCCATATTAAATGCATCATTGTTTGTTGCACTTGTACTTGCCCATTCGTCTATCTCTTTCTTTATAGTAATGCGATTATTTGTCATTAAATTATATGGTACAATTTCTTTGTCGTTTATTGAATTCATTTCATCTGAACTATACATTTCTATTACATCTGCACTTTCTTTCTTAATATTTATATTAAAATTATTCATCAACGGATTATGTGTTGTAGTTTCCATAACAAATTCGTTACTGTTTGTTGTATTCATTTGTTCCAAACTAATACCGTCTGTTCCACTTGTGCATAATCCTTTTTCTTTCTTTATTTTTATAGCATTATTTATTAGATTAGGTGATATAGTTTCTACAGTAAATTCGTAGTCATTTGTTGTATTCATTTGTTCCAAACTAATACTGTCTGTTCCACTTGTGCATAATCCTTTTTCTTTCTTTATTTTTATAGCATCATTTATTAGATTAGGTGATATAGTATCTACACTGAAATCATGTTCATTTACTGTATTCATTTGTTCCAAACTAATACTGTCTGTTTCACTTGTGCTTAATCCTTTTTCTATCTTTATAGCATCATTTATTAGATTAGGTGATATAGTATCTACACTGAAATCAGGTTCATTTACTGTATTCATTGGATTTGAATTAACATCTTCTATTACATTTGTACACAAGTCTTTTTCTTTCTTTATATTTACACAATAATTCATCTTTTGATTAGATGGTGGAGTTTTCACAATAAATTCATTGCTGTTAGTTGAATCAATTTGATTTAAACCACTTTTTTTTGTTATATTTGTGTTTATACCATTTATATCACAATTGTTCGTTAAACAATTATTCGATACAGTTTCTATAGCATATATATTACTGATTGTTGTATTTTTTTGATCATTTACTTCTGTATATTTGTTTTTTTCTTTATTTAAATTCTCACTGCATTCATTGTTAGTTTCTGTTTCTATCTGATCAGTAATATTTCCGTCTTTCAAATTTGTATATGTGGTTTTTGATTTTTGAATATTGAGATGGTCATCAGATACTTGTGTTTCATTGTTAGGTGTATTAATATTTTGTTTTACATTTTGAAACTTTTTCCATATGTTACGAGAACTTTTTGTACAATGAAGCAAATGACAATCTAGGTTTTGCTTTGAATCAAAATTGTAATTACATTTTAGACATTTATTTTCACTAATATTATGTACTTTTTGCTTATGATCAGAATATCCTTCAAAATTAGATACAAACATTAAATGATTTTCACGCTGCAATTGACCACCTCCTTGTTTATGAATATCTTTATGTTCTACCAAATTGCTTTCAGTATGAAATTTCTGAAAACAAATGTTACATTTGTAAACAAAATTTAATTTACTTTTCCAAACACCATTTAATTTGCACAATTTTAAATTTAAAGTAAAATCAAATTTTTCATGTTTATTGTTATGAGTTTTCATGTGCTTATTATAGTTTACTTTATCAATAAAAACCTCACAAATGCTACATTTATAATTATTCAACACATTACTACCCAAGTGACATGTCTGAACATGTCTGTTTAAACCAATATTTAATTTAAATTTTTTTTCACAAAATTCACATTTATAAGATTTAAAAATTACTTGAGTTTTTGTTTTATGTTCTTCCATGTGGTTCTTCAAATGAAAATCTAAAAGAAAACTTTCTCCACAAATATTACAGCAAAGTATATTTTTGTTATTTACGTTGAAATTATTGTCAGATTCATTCTAAAAATAAATTAATATTTACAAGAAAGCAATTTAATTATTTCAAATTGTTAAACGTAAACAGTGATACCTGATAGTTTAAGGGTAACTGATTATTTTGATCAGGATCCTTTGTAATTTCCATATTACTTTCCAAAATACAGTTATCCAACAGCTCAGTTTTAATTTAATAACTGTTTATATCTTCAATTATTAATGCTACATAATTATCTTCAACTGTATAACACCCAGGATTAATTATCGTTTTCAATTATAATTCACTAAAAATAATTGAAAATTATTATAATTAATTATTTAAATAATCCTGGCGTAGGGAAAGTGGTGCTCCCATCGCCCAGTGAACTTAATAAGTGCCTACCCTGACCTTAGGTGGTTGGGGTAGTCTGGTCCTCTAGGATGGGGGTTATGCGCAGGGCTAACAACCCTGCCATGTAAAATTAGTATTGTTCAGGAACTAATAATAAACATGCCTCGGATACGTAGAGCATTGGATAATATGACTGGAAATCGGAAAAATGGCTTATTGTTTGGGACATGGAACGTACGCACTCTGTTTAAATCTGGAGCAGCCCAAAACATTATCAAAGAAATAGAAAGATACAAATCGGAAATAGTAGCTTTACAAGAAATTAGATGGGATGATACTGGAACGTTAGTTATTCAAGAAACAACAATACTGTATGGTAAATGTAATGAACAACGACAGTTTGGAACTGGTTTTGCAGTACATAAAGCTTAATACCAAATATAAGAGAGTTCAAAGATATCAATCCAAGAATCTGAGTGCTGACAATGAAGGCACAATTTTTCGACATAACTTTCATAAATGTACATGCACCTTCCGAAGATAAGCCACAGGAAGAGAAGGATGAGTTCTATGATTGTGTAGACTCAACATTAAATGCATTACCTCAATATAGAATAAGAATAGTCTTAGGTGACCTAAATGCGAAAATTGGTAAAGAGGCTATTTTCAGACCAATAATTGGTAACCATAGCCTACACGAAATTACTAATGATAATGGGTTAAGACTTATCAATTTTGCATGTGGAAATGGTCTTGTTGTGAAAAGTACAATGTTCCCTCATAAGAATATTTATTAGGGAACTTGGATGTCACCAGACGGAAGACATGTAAATCAAATCGACCATATTCTAGTTAGCACAAGATTCAAAAACTGTATTCAAGACATAAGAACAATGAGAGGAGCCGATGGTGATTCGGATCACTATCTGGTCAAAGGAAAAATGAAAGTAAAAATAAAAAAGGTTACTCACAAAAAAGGAACAGTGGTGGGAAAATATGACACAGATAAACTAAACAATGTGAATACTTGTGAGAGGTTCAAATATCAGATGTCGGAAAAAATCAAAAAGATAGATATACATTTAAATGACTCAATTGATACAAAATGGAAGAAAATTAAAGATACTATAAAGATAGTGACAGAGTCAGAAGTTGGGAAGCTAAAAACTACTAGAAAACGACGTATGTGAAGATGCGTTAAACCTAAGGAAAGAAGCTAGATTTCATTGGCTTAATGACCAACACAATAGAAGGAAAGAAATTACATATAAATAATGTCAGAAAAGCGCAAGTAGAATATTTAGGAATGAAAAACGAAAATACATTCGGGAGTTACTGGAAGAAGCAGAAATGGATGCTAATATGAATAGAACTAGACAGTTGTAACAAAAAATAAACTCTATAAGAGGAGAATTCAGAAAACATATTAAATTCTTGAAAAATGACGATGGTACACTAACAACAGGACAGCAGAGATCTTGGAAAAATGGAGGCAATATTTTGGTCATCTACTCAACTGCGAAAATCCAGAAGAAACTTTTGAATGGACAATAGTAGAATCCAATGATCGTGAATACCTACCCCAACTAGTAATGAAATAAAACAACAAATAAATAGGCTAAAAAACCAAAAATCTCCTGGAGAAGATGGAATTCAGTGCGAAATATTAAAAAGATTACATCTATTCGGTTATTAGACGTTTTGAAATTTCTTGTTATAAAAATGACTTATATTTTCAAAAATAAACATTTTATAGAAATATTAATACCTATCTTGAATAAATAATAAAATATTTGATTCAAATTATTCTAAAAAATTAATAGGTACTAATTATTAGTAAATAGTAATTAATAATTAAAAATAAATAAATAAATCATGATCTACGGAATACCTTACCTATAACTTGATCCATTAACAAAAAAAAAAGAATGAAAATTGAAAAAAAAAGTATAATTAATTTTTGAAAATTAATTAATTATTATTTTTTTTTTTTTAATGAAAAAATAAGAATATTTTAAGAAGTATTTAAAAAAAATATACGCTTTAAATTAATCTAACCAATTAGAGACACGAGTGCTCAGTTAATTTTTTATTACCGTTATATCTTATATGAGTTTGATACAATTACACATACCTATAATGATGTACTGAATAAAGTGAAGCCGACGTTATATGAAAAATATGCCGAAACATAATCAATCCAAATACCTTTCTTTCATCGAACTTACGGTTTCGGTACTCTTCGCGTGAATCGTGCCATATCAAATGCTACGAAATTTAATGCTAGAACAGGAAAAAATTGTCATTGTATCATTACATAATATATATATCGCATAAAACTACTTTACTTGGGTATATTAGTTAACAATTCACTTTGTTTTGATATAAAATTATTTCATAAACATCAAAAAATAAATATTTTAATATTTATTGTCTTGATGATGGCATACAAAAACAAAATACGATTCATACGCATACAAACACATTGCGATTATTCATCGCGAGATGAAGTCATGAATTGCGAATCGACCAATAATATAAATGTAAAGCACTCAACAGTATTCATTATTCAATACTCCAGAATTCCAGATTCAGACAGTCCGCCTCTCGGCCCGTCCGTCAACAGTTACAGTCTGTGTTGTTTGTGCTTGTACAGGTTGTGCTCGGAATAATTCATTAGTGAGAACTGATAATTGATAAAAAAAAAAAAAAAAAAAACTATTGAAAAATTGTAAAACTCAAAAAATGCAAAATGTTGAATAATATAATATTACGTAGTCATATTTTACCGATTACCGCGAAACCGGCAAAAAATCATGAAACCAATTGTTACACAAAACGCAATGCAATGAGCAAACTGCAACAGGCAAACGTAGTAATGACAGTTAACAATTTGACATTAGAAAAAAATGAAGAACATTATTTAATGTTGTCGTACTGTAGTACAACACTGTACAATGTACAAGCACAGATATAACAACAAACGGCTTATGATTAATCATGGTACATGGTGCAAGGTACAATTACTCTACAATCTCCAGTGTCAGAAACAGAATCTTCCTGTCTTATATTCTGTGATACCATATAACATGTTGTTTATATCACGGACGCATACCTATACGCTATAAGCTTACCGTACATTGCTAGAGACCCATAAATAAATCGCGAGCTCTCATTGGCTATACCACAGAATATAACAATCAGAATGGACACTGATAATAATTTACACAGACAGCATAGGATACCAGCGCTTCACTCACTACAGGACGGCGTTTGGCTGCGAGAATGTGATAAGAGTGCGCGCGCATTTCGCAGCGCGTCTGCCTCTGCGGTCTGCAGGCTGCAGCTCCTAGATAGAGAGTGAGATAATTTTAAAACGTAAGGTATAAGGTATAGTAATAAATTAATAACAATTAATAAGGAATAGTTTAATAAAATTTTCGCAGCCAAACGCCGTTCTGTAGGTACTATACTGTAGGTATACCTAACCTAACTGTCCTGTAGGTCCTGACATAGGTACTATATGAGGCGTCTATTTTCAAAACCAGCTAAAAGAACATTTTTTCAAAACTGATTTTTTTGTATTTTCTAAATGGTCACACTGTATTACAAGTCCTGTAAAAATATTGGGTATCAAATATGGCTATAACTGTTCTAAACTGACGATGGAAAATTGTAATTAGTTTCAAAATCACCCATCTGACGATGTTTATATCAAAACCAGCCATAAGCAAACATATGTTTATTTTAGCGGCAAAAAACTTAATGTTTTGTTATTATTAAATATTTCAGTGTTAGTTTCAAAATCACCCATATCACAAAGTCAATTTCAAAACCAGCCATGTATATAAAAACTGAAAAAAATGTTGGTAGCAAAAACAGCCATGTAATGAAATTTGCAACAAAACCAGCTATATCTAAACTATAAATGTCTATTATTCCTGTTATAATATTTGTATAAAATAACTATACATACACAGTATGTATATACTCCAAACCTTTCATTTAATATTTATTTCAAAATCATAAGAGTAAATTAAACACTCATTTCAGTTTTTTGTTCCTGAAAAATTTTAAATTTTGGTTATAGCTGGTTTTGAAAATAGACGCCTCATATATAATATATACGTATGTGATAAAATTTTGGAACCGTTTTTAAATTTTTTTTACTAAATATAGGACTTCGAATATTTCGTAAATTTCTCGTTTTTACGTATATAATGTTTGATAAAATTAGCAATTTTTGGTATTAAGGTCTGAAAATTTTACTGAAGTATATGTATATATTACTTAACATCATACTAAAATATTAGAAAAATCCCTAATCTCAATTTTTTTTTATAGCTGTTTTGTTTCAAATTGATAATTTTAGTTCAAACGAAAATCTTAGAATCCATACAAATATTCTTATTATTTCTCAATACTTTCACAATAAAAATTAATAAAATTAATTTAGAAAATTTTATAAAAGCATATACTGATATATATCTTAACGTATTTTTAAAATATTAGGAAATTCTCAAGACTCAATTTTTTTATAGGTGTTTAAAGTTGAAATTTCATTAAAATCAATATGTGGTAAAATTTTGAAACCATTAAGTTAATTTTTCTACAAAATATAGGACTTTGAATATTTCGTAAAATTCTCATTTTTATGTATATAATGTTTGATAAAATTGGCAATTTTTGGCATTAAGTTAATTTTTAAAAAGATCTGATACTCCTGCCACAGGGATATAGGTGTGCATATCATAGTATTTAATTATAATTATAATTTAAATGCAATGTTAAACCATTGCATTCGAAAAAACGATTCTGAGCGAAGTTCAGTCAGATAATGTAGGTATTGATTAATATATTGCTGGTTTTTCGTCATTTTTTCATCGTTTTTTCTAACGCATAGGATCAATTTTGAGAAATTCAAAAAATGACCTAAATAAAATACCAACTACATCCACTTTGCTACCGGAAACATATGCTATTCGTTATGTTGGAGCATTATTTCGGGTAGTAAAAGTATCTTCATACTTAAAAAAAAAAAAAGACACACATCATTGTAAAACCAATACATTTTTCGCTACGCTAAAAATCTAAAATTAATAAACCTATAGGAAACTTAAAATACAATAGAACAAATTGCATCAAAACAGAATAAATTTTAATACATTCACAATTTCATTATTTTAATTACATACATATTATCAAAGTATATGAATACACAAATGTGAATATTTACATTTAATAATAAAATAAATATACAAATTAATATAACGTAATAAGAGACACACATCAATCTACAATTTTAATTTACTTTAGGACAAACAGAAAAAATGGAAATTTTAAAGTAAAAATAATAGATATTTCATTCATAGACAGTAATCAATATTTCGTGTTACAAAAATAATGGAAATAATATCTCATTATTTTATAATATATCGTTCTGTATATTATAATACTTATGTTTATAATAACAAAATAAAATAAAAATCCACTAAGTCTGATAAACTTTTAATTGGTTCTTAGCAAAATTAAAATATATATATAAAAAAAAAAAATGAAAAAAAATACACAATAGAACACAAAACATAACAAAATAATAAATTTTTGTGATATTTTAGAGTTTAGACTAATTTTGGTGCATTATTTTAATGTGTCTTTGCATATGGGCTTTTGAAACAAACAGTTTACTACATATATCACATTGATGACCTTGGCCATTGTGTCTCTTGAAGTGCATATCACGGTATACTTTTGTACTGAATTTTTTATTACATAGACTACACTCAAATTTTTCAGGTGGTAATATTAACTGTGGATTTCCTGGATGCATATTTTTTGTGTGTGTATCACAATGAGTTTTGCATTTAAAAGTGCGTCCACAATGTTCACACATAAATGGTCGTTCATCTGTATGACACAATTGATGCTTATTCAGTGCTGCATTGGTAGAAAAACTTTTTCCACAAATTTGGCACATATAATGTTTTCCTTTATGGCGACTACTATAAAACAAAATATTAATTATTATATATTTTGGATTTGTTAATTTAATTATATTTTATTAATTGAACATACTTATAGTGTAGTGTTAAATATTCTTTAAAAGAAAATGCTTTATCACACACAGTACATTTGAATGGTTTATCTAGTGAATCAGCATTGTGGACAATCATCATATGCCGATTAAGGTGGTGTTTGTAAGTAAAACATTTGGAGCACTCAATACACCTAATAAAATAATTTTGATTGTTATATTTTATTTGAATAACATCTTAACAACTAACAATTTATTAGTTGTGTAAATACAAGGTTTAACAAATGGCAAGGATATTAATTTTTCCCATACACAAAATAATTCTATCAAACATGTTAAATCAGATTTGTGTGGACTGAAAAAACACTTGATGTTGACCGTTTTTTTTTTTTTTATTACTACAATGTAATTTTAAAATATTGAAAAAAATAGTGAATTTTGTATAAAAAAAAAACACGTACCCACGAAGAAATATATTTGTTGTTTTCAAAAATATATATAACAAAAGTAAACTTATTTTAACAAGAAATATTGGAAACAAATGTTACATTTGTCAAATTATTAGTAATTATATTTTATAAAAACATGTATTTTGATACAATTCTACAATTCTGAGCCTTCATTAATACATTTTCTTGATATATAATTAACAATCTCTTTGATAAAATTTATAGCACAAAAAATGTAATTGTGGATTGTACCTACTTTCCACTAAATTTTCCATCTTCTTTGTATGATTATTTTTCTATTTTAGATAATCTAATTTCTTCTTGTCCAAATGATGATCTTCTACTTTACAGTGATTTTAATTTCTCAAATTAAATAATCCATCATTAAAATCTTACTTAAACCTATCCTCTCCTGAAACTATTTTTTTGGAAAACCTAGCATTTGTTAATTTATTTCAAATAAATACAATTTTCAATAGATATGGTTCAATTTCAATTGAAATTTCAATACTTGACTTTTTATTATTCAATTCTAATTCACATTTTATATTTTTAAATAAGGATGCTATAGTTCCTGTAGATAATTATCACTCTCTTATTAATATCAGTTACACTCAGTTCTACACAGCTTTTCTGCTATCTTTTTCCAAAGAAACCTATGTTTGGTATGAGAGTGATTATAATAGTATTTTATCTTTCCTATGTTCAATTAAATGGATCAAATTTTTCAAAATTAATAATGATATTACGATCATTACTGATGAATTTATTTGCTCCTCTTCTGTGCTATTCACTTTTATTCCTAAAAAAGGATACTTCGAATCTAAATTTCCCTATTGGTTTTCTAGACTTAATAAATCTAATCAAATTAAAAAAATACCTACCAACATTTTATATTTAAACTTAGTTATATTAGTTTATATTTAAATCTAGTATGTATGTAAAATTTCCTAATAGAGTAAAAATATTGAAATGATAAATAAATAATTCCCATTATTTTATATGGACATTTTTAAATAATTACTTGTGCGGTTTATTATTTGTATGTTTTCTTCGATGATCATCCATAATGTGTTTGCGATTGAATTCAGCAAGACATATCTCACACTGATAAGGAGCAGCATTATTGTGTTTTTTTTTCATGTGTCTACCAATTCTAGAATAACTCACAATAATCATGCAAATACGACACACAGTATAACTCACACGTTTTTTATTTAATACAGCTGTTGATGGTTGATCAATAATCTCGTTATTTTCTTCTAAAGGTACTCTATATTATATATATTATTGTATAAATTTAAAATTAGAAAATACATAACTTTATATAAAATAAATATGCACTCACTTGTTTATTTCTAAATCAATTGTATGTTTCTCTTCAATTGTATCCAAGTCTAATGGTGACACCATATCCTCATCATCCTTAGTAAATGAAAGTTGAAAATTATCATCAGAAACTTCTTCAATATACACTACATCAGTATTCTCTGATGTATTATCCAATTCAGCAAACAATTGGTCTAATTGTTCAGAAGGCCTTGTAGGACTATATTCTATTTGGTTGGATGGTATTTCAAGAATTGAAGTTTCAGGACTATTAATACCAAAATGTTTAACCAGATGAGTTCTTAAACCATTTGAATGAGGAAAACCAACATCACAGTATGGGCATAGATATTTCATACTAATGTTACAACGAGTTTTACTATGTTCTTCTAAGTCTTCTTTGTAATCAAAATCTTTAAAACAATGTTCACAGGTATATATATAAGTAGGATTGTGCGCTGCCATTTCATGAGCTCGCAGTTGTTGTTTAATATCAAATTCCATGTTACACTTGTAACAATGAAATTTTGATCGATTAACTTTGTATTTATTTAAATCACTTTTATGAACAGTTCTTAAATGTTTTCCAAGATCAGGAAATACTGAATGGCACATAATGCATTCACCTTGAAAAATAATTTTCTGTTTTTTAGGACTTACTGTGGATTGGAATTCAGATTTAATTTGTTTGGTAATATTTTTATCAACACAAATAATTTTTTCATTTTCATTTTCAATTGCTTCCTCATTATTTAAATTAGTTGCAGTGTTTACTCTAAAAATTACATGAATTTTTAATTAATAAAATTTAATATTAATAAAATATAATTAGGTACTTACTCTTTTACGGGAGAAATTATTTTTTTATTACATTTGTCATGAATTTGTCTGTGAACCAATAAATCGTTATGTTCTGTATAGATTTTATCACATTCCACGCACATAAATAAGTTTTCTCCGCTTTGTATACGTTTAAGTAAATTAGGGGATAATTTTATTGTGCGTGTACTATTATTGTAATCATTAATTATTTTATTTTTTATAGGTTGTTTAACATCTTTATCTTGTGATACAATAGGTAATTTAGACTTTTTGTGTGTATTTTTTGGCGATCTGAAAATAATAAACATGACGTACAAAAGCAGAAATATAATAGGCAGTAGATAGATGTAATAATAAATAAAAATATTTTATTTAAAATTATATTATAAAGCATAGTGGTGTAACTTTGGCTCAATTTCTGTGGTTAAAATTTACAAATTAAATTAAATTAAATTTTAGTCTCATGAGGAAATTATTCTCCACTACCTAACCAAACATATAATTTAGTATTGTCTGTTAAACTTATTACTTTTACCAAGTATTGAATTTAAATTATAAGTTAAATATTTAACCCGTCATTAGTCGCGTATGAGCGTGGCGCTCACTCAATTAATATTTTAGCCATTACTGGTTATTATTTAATTTGAAAATTTTAGATACCATTGTATACCTTATCTTACCATACTTCGGAATTTTTTTATAAATTGGAAAACCCAATCCGTAATCTTTTATTGTAATTACTATAGATTGAACTTGTCAATTCCAATAAATTGAGCGGCACTCATATGCAACACTTCCTTGTAATACATTTTTACACGTATTTTATATGTATTATTATTTGTGATTATTCATGTATCGTGTTATTTATCCATTTCCAGATATACATGGTATTTAATAATATGACGATCCTCATTAATTATTAATAACAAAATTCTTATTTTAATCAATTATACCATTTTTGAAAGTAAAAATTAGAAGAGTGAGCGTGGCGTTCATACGCGACTAACCGTGTTATAAATATAAACGCGACTAATGACGGGTTAAGTAATATTAATTACAATTAATTTTTAAAAATATTTAATATTGTACAATATATAATTAATAATCATTAACTATTTGTACTTAATATTATAAATATTTGTTGAATAAATTTAATTATTAATTTAATTGTAATCAATGATCGAAACACAAAATAAAAAAATGATGTGTTATTAGAAAAATAAAAATATGTAATGTTGCATTATTTTATAAAATGTGATCTTCACATCACATTACATATACCAATAAGACACTACTTGTAATATTTAAGTTAATAATAAGTTATCTATAGAAAATAATTCAAATTTTAATAATTATTTTAATTTCATAATTATACTTACAAATGTGATTTTGTGTTTAAAGTAGAACTTGCTGATGGAGTAAATAATCCATTTGATTGTGTTTGAACAATAGGAACGTGTGTTGTATTATTTGTCATTTTTGGTTGTATTGGTCTAACACGTGATTTATTACTAATGTAAACTTTTTGAGAAGTAATATTATTTTGTGAACTAAAATTAATTATGAATTAATAAATATTGTTTGATTATTATAGGTACTAAATTACTAATACTAACATATTAATATTTGATGGCAATGGAAAATGTAATGAATCTAAAACAAGAAATAAATTTGAATTTGATACATTTAATGAATTGACTGTATTTGACATGATGTTATCTTTATTAATTATATTTTGATGGTCATTATGTTCAATTAATGGCATCTTGATGATCACATCGTCATTGGATCTATAAGGTAATATATATATGCATATTATATTTGTAGTTATATTATAACTAAACAAATTTATTTTATTTTATAAATATTATACAAATATATACTTACCCAACTGTAGAAATGTTTGTTTTTAACACTTGTGCATCATCGTTGCCACAAAAGGTAGTTTTTAAATAAGTATGATCATTCTCAAATCCATAGTGCCATAAACTGTTAATCTCTGTCATCGTTCTGTCAAAAAATTATACTTATTATAAAGATTACAAATTTAAATATCGATATTATTAATGTATTCCAATTATTAATACAAAACAAACCTTTAATTTTTAACAAAAAAATTAATTAGAGCATTTAATCGCATAAAATTTGATTGTAAATTGTAATTAATTATTTTATTTTAAATTAAAATTATAGATCTTAAATTAAATACACCTTAGATTATTTGAATAGATTACTACTTCAGTATTACATAATTTATAATAACTTAATTTTAAACGTTACGTATTATATTAAAAATTAAAAAGAATATTCGTTTTGATATCAATAATATCGAAACCACGATTAGAAAAACGAAACTTAATATTATCAATAGAAAAAGACAGTTTGGCCAACATTAATTTATTATTATCTATTATTCCCGTGATGTAAAGAAGATTGTGAATATTCCTAGTTATTTTACTTAAACTTAGTTTAAAATGTCGTTTGGATTTAATTTAATTAATGTCAATTGGTATTTACCATAATTTAAGATATATAGTGGACGGTTGTTGTAAACTATACCATTGGTTATTAGTTCATTAAGTATTTACGTCATAATGGCAAATTGTCTATTGAGTATTGATCACAGATATACCATATACAATATATATATATATCTGTGGTATTGATCAATATTCAAAGTTTGAGCCATAGCCCATAGAGTAAGAATATAATGCTTACTTTTATTTACTTTTCTATGGTTTGAGCACAGTCATCCATAAAAAATTGAAATTATTAATCTTATAAATATTTTGTAATTAATCTCAGGCATTTTATCCTCCCTTACAAATGATATTAAGGAAATTCTTAATTTTAAACAAAATAAATACAAATTCATGGAATCGTTATTAAAACAGAACTACTTACTATGAAAAATAACTTGGCAACATCAAAATTTAATTTAATATTAACGTGTTTATAATTGTTAAAAATGTACGACCTCATTAATACCTAGGATTGATAATTATAAATACCTATTTTTTATAATATAGTAATTTATTAAATTTAAATGTGAAAAATCCAATGTTGGAGACAAATTTTTGTTTATTTATTAAATGTGCATAGAATTACAAATATTATTTTCATAAATTTTAACATAAAATAAAAAAAAATTTTTTTGAATATCTATTCTTACTATTGTATATGAAAAATTAAATTCAATTAGTATAATATATTATTCTTAATGTTACAAAATTGTAATCAAATTTATCTTAAATGAATATATAATTAGTGAATTAACAAACTAATTTGTTCGTTGAAAATAAATATGGAATTATAAATAAAAACAATGTTTAAATATAATTATTGACTTTAAACATTTGTTTAAGGAAAAAAATATTATGTATATAAGAAAAATAACAAGTTTGAATTACAATAATAAATAATAATTATTTTATTCTTTTATAATTAATAATTTTTTCTTCTTTTATTATTACATATATTGTTATTCAATTAATTGGATGTTTAAACACTATCCATTCAATGACAGACAAACAGGCATGAAAACAAATTAAGATACCTAATAAATAAATATTATTGCATTCATACAAAAATACGCACTCTGAACAAAACGGACACTCGGAAACAAGCTTATTCATTTTATAAACATTATATACAAGTTAAAACAAATATTATTTGATAATCAGTCAGTCATACGAGCCGAGTAAATGAGCTCAATCATTGTAACTAATGTAAATTAAAAAAAAAAACTTCTCACTTAACTTTAAAATCCGTACACTAGTAGGAATACGAATACAGAGTAGCACATTTACTCATACAGTTATACAAAATCACAGACACGTTTGTTTTGGTTCCATTTATACTATAAAATTACATAGGCACTAAATAAAGACAATCATACGAGAAGACAAACGAACGATAGTCTCACGTTTAAAATCAAATAAATATTACATTGCAAGAGTCTTAATTTTTTGAAGTTCTTTAGCTGACCAACGAGCTAAACATTTTGCAGTGGCATCTGTGGATTGACGTCCTTTGTATAAAAGTTCATGTACTTCACCATTGTCTAGTATTGGACATGCTTTTGCACCAAAAGCTGTACACAAATCTCCAACAAGACCACAACAACTTTTTAATATGCCTGGGTGTGCATTGGGATCAGAGCAAATAGATATCATATATTGAACCATAAATGGTAAGTGCGCTTCTAACAGATAAACATCTTGATTAGGCGTATATCCTTCACCTTTTAATCCTTGTATAATACCAACATAAGCAGCTAATACACCTTCACGAAGTTCATTTAAGTAATCAACAATTTCTGCATCATTGGGATCTAATTGAAGTTGGGCTACTTGAACTAATGCATTTAAAACATGATCCAAATACTTTTTAAATTCTGAACCAATTCCAAGGGCTATATCTCCAAATGTTGATAGAATTTGTGGTTTTAAGTTACGATTTACAGTATTATTACGCAAAGTTTCAAAAAGTAAAGCAAAAATTTGATCGCAATGTGGAGCCAAATCTTCACGGAGGGCTCGTGACAAATCACCTACCAAACCAATTGCAGCCAAGCATACTTGAAATTCCATATTGTTTTGTAAACCAATAAATAAGTATGATTTAAAATATTCCATATATTTGTTGAATCCTTTTCCAAGATTTTCTACCAAAGGACTTATGGCCATTAATGCATCTTCTTGTAAACCACTGTCTTTACTTGTACTTAACATAATTAGAAGAGCATTCATTATCGCATCAGAAATTTTTTCTACATCTTCTCCACTCATTTTCCTTATAACACTTTGTAATGTTGCACACAATAGTCCTTGCATATCTAAACAATCTTCATTCATAGACTGTATATTGATTATTTGGTTTAATCTACCAAGTACAATTAATGTTGTACTTTTAACAGTTTCATAACACTCAGCTGGCGAACATTTGATCATATCCATGAGAGCTTCATAAGCAGCAGATCGCAAATTTGATCGCATACCATCACCTCTTTCTGTAGTTTCAAGCAGACCTTGAACAATATAATCAAAATATGGAGTTAATACGTTCATGTCTTCACCAGTGGCTTGGGCAAGACTACTAAAAGCCCAGCAGATGTTAGTGGCTACACGAGGTTCAGATTTAAGTCCTTTAATAAACACTCCAAGTACATCGCTTAAACAAGGAGAAGTAATTATTAAATCAGGTACAAACTCAAATATACGTCCAAATGTCCATGCAGATGTATCTTGAACAGCAACACTAGAATCATACATCAGATGTATAAGAACTGGAATATTAGGTTCTAATAAACTTTTTAATGAATTTTGATCTAGACCACCAAGAATTGAACCAAGTGTCATAACTGAAGCATCTCTATAACGCCAATCTGGATTACTTATATTAGCATTAATAAATGGAATTACATGTTGAACAATATTACCTTGACAACAAGTGGCTAATAACATAATACAAACACCTGCAGATTTACATGGATTCCAATCATCATCATCATCACCTTCTTCTTGTTTTGTAAGTTTTTCCATCAGTACAGGTATTATGAACTCTAAAGCACCTTCAGCGTACAGCATAAGTTTCTTATCATTAGTTTGATCTTGACATTGTTTTTCATATACAATTTCTGCTTCCTCCTCAGCTATACTAGACCAAAATTCAATACCCTGTAACGCTTCTTCATCCAATTCTGATTTAATAGCATGTAGAGTAATTGGAAATAATGTAGTCATATATAGTTCCATGTGTTCATAATATAGAGAGACAATTTTAACAAGACATTGCAATGCACCAACCTTAATTTGACTATCAGTAGATTGAGTAGCTTTACAAACAACTTCCATAATGTAATCGCGTTCATTTTTTTTTTCAAAATTTCCTTTAGTAAATTCTAAAGAATTATATAAAGCAGTAGTGGCAGCTAAGCAAACGTGACTATTTGGTTGAGTCATTCCATGAACGATGGCTGTAAGAACAGTATTGGATTCAGCTTTTAATACTTCACGATCCGTTTCAGCACATATATAACCAATAGTTTCTAATGAAGACTCTTTAAGAACATCAGTTGAATTTGGATCAGTAACGTTCGTTGCTAATAAAGTAATAAGACCAGGCCAAAGGTTTAATGGCAGTTCAATAATGGCAACATTAGCAACACATTGTGCAGCAGAACTAGGGCGACTTTCTGTACCGAGTGCTTTGAATATGTTCTCTTTAATGAACAGACGGTCTTCTTCAGCAAAAGATAACCATCGTTGTTTCATTTGAACTTTGACGGCTTCATCTTTCGAAGTAATATGGTTTTTGATTTGTAGACCTGCAGCAATGCGAGCAACTGGGTTGTTGACCGAGTATAGTAAGACATTAGATAAAGTTTTAAGAAAACCGGGAAGATTTGTTTGTGCTGCATGTTCTAAGAATTTTTGTATTTGATTTAACTCTTCTTTGTCAGTAGAAATAGTTCGTTCTAAAAGATTAGTAATTTGAATAACATCTTCATCACTCATCTTGGCAGACGTCCTTGACAAACAAACGCGTGTGAAGTGCAACAAAAATTATAATGTAAACGAAAGTTAGTTTCTTACCTATTTATTCGTACAATAGTAAGAATGATTTTACGTTTTAAAGAAATATTATAAACACGTATTTTACGGACAAATTAATACTACAAGGTGCTCTCAATGCAGTATTCAAAAAAAAAAAAAAAAAATTAATCACAAAATGTCCCACTATAAAAGCCGTTTCTCTTGTTCGATAAACGTTATCACATAAACCGAAGATGGCGTATCGTAAACTATTTGGTTAACTTTTCGTTTTATATAATTCGATATTAAAAAATTATTGAATGTATTTCAATATGGACGATAAATTATTATTACAATATTTTAACTTTAAACATCATAAAAATCATTTTTTCTTTAAAATTCGTTTTATCAAATCGTATAAAACCGATCATCGTCCACCATATTGTTTAATGTTTACATAAATATTTGAGGTTAACTTAAAAAACCGGGATAACTTAATCTTTTATAATTAAATACAACTAATATTACTGCACAGTAATATTGATGTATAATTCGGAAATTTAAGGCGCATGTGAAAATAATTATGTTCATTTTAGCAATTTAATTTAGGTATCGTATAATGTAATATGTATTAATGTATAAAAATATAAAATTTGTATAATGATAATAAAATTTTATAAAAAGGTATTTAACATTTAAGGTAAGTTATTAATTAGTTATTTATATTAATAAATTATAATATTTATGAAGGTTTTATATTTAAATAAGAATAATTTATTATCTTCATAAATATATACTATTTAGTATTAATTAATTTTACTTCCAATACGTTGAATCAAATTATACTTTTCGATTAGAAGAAATTAAATTTCAGACAATACTATTATACAATATTCCATATTATGGGTTACAGATTCAGATTAATATTCTTCACGTGCAAAATCAATAGATTTTAATCAAATTTTTCCTAGTAAATATTTTTCATTGTGATCATAAAATTATGATAAATGACAATATTAGTAAATTTCATTCTGATATTACCAAGAGTTTGGGTTTTGTATATATAGGCAAAAATCAGTTTTAGATTTTGAACAAAGCGAAAAAAATATTGGTTTTTACAATTTTTACATTGATTTGTGTCTTTTTTTTATGTATGTAGTAACTTTTTCTACACGTGATAACGCTCCGATTTTCACCATGTTTCCGATTCGAAAGTGAATGTAGTTGATACTTTATTAAAATCATCAAACTTCTCAAAATGACAAAATTAAACCTATGCGATAGGATAAACAACCAAAAGATGAAGAAAAAACGGTATTATCACGAAAACTGAAATTTCGACGAATTTGATATCAATATTTCATGATAACTCAGACAATTTTGAAATTAGAGACTTGAAAATTTATTTGGGTGTTCACATTATATACTAAATTACTAAACACATGTGATAAAATTTTTGAACCGTTACCTACGTTAATTTTTCTATAAAATATATAGAACTTTAAATATTTCCTAAAATTCTTGTTTTTATGTACATATTTGATAAAATTGACAATTTGGGGTACAATGGTCTGAAAATTTTACTGAAGTATACTTATGAGTACATAATACTTAACATGATACTAAAGTATTAGAAAAATCACGAAACTTAATTTTTATTATAGCTGTTTAAAGTTGAAATTTTTAGTGTAATCGAAAATTTAATAATACATATCAGTATTCTTCTTATTATTTCTCAATACTTTTGCAATAATAATTAATAAAAAATAGACGAGCTGATACTCCTGCCGCATAGGATACAGGTGTGCGAATCATAGCGTTTAATTTTAATTATAATTTGAATGCAATGGCCAATGATAAACCATTGTATTCGAAAAAACGATTCTGAGCGAAGTTCAGTCAGATTATAATTTTCGTTTGAACTAAAAATATCAAATTAAAACAGCTATAAAAAAATATTGAGACTAGAGATTTTTTTAATATTTTAGTATGATGTTAAGTAATATGTAAGTATACTTCAGTAATATTTTCAGAGCTTAATACCAAAAATTCACAATTTTATCAAACATTATATACGTAAAAACGAGAATTTTACGAAATATTCAAAGTCCTATATTTTGTAGAAATATTAACCTAACGGTTCCAAAATTTTATCAAATATATATAGTAGCTATGTGAACACACAAAAAAAATTTCAGGTAGAGAAGATAGAGATCTTAAAAATTGCTTGAGTTATCGTGAAATATAGAAATTGAATTCGTCAAAATTTTATTTTTCGTGAAAAATGCCGTTTTTCGTCATTTTTTCGAAGTTTTTCTACCGCTTACGGTCAATTTTGTTAAATTCGAAAAATGACCTAAATAAAGTACCAACTAGATCCACTTTCCTACCGGAAACATATGCTATTCATGATAATCGGAGTATTATTTCGGGTAGTAAAAATGTCTTCAGAATAAAAAAAAAAGACACACATCATTGTAAAAACAATACATTCTTCGCTTCGTTCAGAATTTAAAACAAAAGATTTTGAAAATTACATTGAAGCTCAAATACATTTATTACTTAACTCAGTTCTAATTAATTGCGAATATTCCATTCCATTTCCTTTTTTTTTTTTTTTTTTTTTTTTGTTTTGTAGCTGTTTAAAATATTTTTAGCAAGGGAATGGATACTAGTGTGAAAGGGATAGCGTAAATTTTGATTAACAAATATAATATGGTATATACGTAATATGTATATAATATGATATCATACAATTTAATGAAATAGAAGACGTTTAATTTTAACTTTGATTTTCGAGTTTTGTTAGTGTTCATTGACCATGACTCATGTATAGGTAGTTCTATTAAACAATTTAACAGATGAGTAGGTTTTGCGTTGAAGTGTGAAATAATTCTAATTTTTAACCCTCATTAGTAACCTTATAACATAATAAATCAGTTATAACTTATAAATATAATATATGTCATATGAATCTGTATAATTTTTATGCTCATTTATAAACACTTAAATTAATTAGTTATTTTAATATGTTATCTATAGTATAATTATAGTTATATTGTTATATATTTTTTTATTATTTTAATTTGGGTAGTAAGGTGTAGAATAAGAAGAAAATTAAAAATATATATTTTTAATTCAAAATTGTAATTGTTTTAAAATGTAATTAAATTTTTTCAATAGGTATAATATTAAAATTCAAAGTATCAGATTTTGGTCTGTAAATAATTTAAAAAGATTAGTATTATTATATAAATAATTCATATATTATTATTTATTATACAAGTGAGTACTATTGTCTACTTATAGAAATAGAAAATAGATCTCTCTGGGGACCCCAGAAGGCACTTAAAACGAACGTGGTATGTGGTATCGCAATCTGCTGGCTGACTAAGTTCAGTTTCCACACGCTATGAAGTACCAACACTGATTAGCCTGTAGTCTCAATATTTATATATTTGTCTCCATTAAATACTATCATTTGTGTTTATTGTAAATAGTTATTTTTTTACAGATTGTACAATTCTAAATTAAAAAAAAAAAAGACTGTAGATATATAATTATTATTAAAGTCTTACTCAATCATCATATTAATTAAGATAAGAAGCAAAGAAGCTACATTTGTCAATCTGAATAATTACTTATTAATAATTACTACTATTAATTTAAATGTTTAGGAAAGAAGAATTATATTTATTCTGTGTTCTCACTTAGTTCAAAAATTTAATTTTTTATAAGTTATAGCATTGATAATATTAATATCAGTGGTCGAAGTGGGGGGGGGATACAGGGGGATGCCATCCCTCCACTTTTTTTAGTAAACAAAATCCATCCCCCAACTTCTTATGACAATAAAAAAGCATCCCTCCTTAACTTTTTATTTAAAACACCAATATATAAATAATTATAAAAAAAAGAAGGTTCAATGTATTTTAATAAAATGTTTATTATTACTAAATATTACTTATTTGAAAATGTATTATGATTTATATTTAACATAGAATTATTTGTAGACGCTGTCGCAATATAACAGTTAAAACGACAATAAAATAAAATAATGCGGGTAATATAACGTAAAGTTATAGTTAAGCTAAAAACGTTTGAGCATATCTCATACAAGTATTAAACCATATTGTGTCGCATAGTATACCTAAACTACGCACGTGCCATACAATACCTATAAACTTATGTATTGAAATGAAACAAATTAATGTCCGCTGTCTCAACGTTTATTTTTTTTATATTTATATTATAATATTTGACCGGTTATAAATAATAATATAAAATAAATTAAATATTTGTCTCTTTAAAAGTACATATTTGTTTACTACTTGTGATTCTACCTCATTAAGATAAATAAAACATAAAAAAAAACTCGGTCCAAGGGGGGGGGGGTGGATCACCCTATCGCCACCCCAAAAACGCCACATATAAAATTATGAAGTTCCTGTAAATAGGTGGGCATCCCTCCACTTATTTTACCCCACTTCGACCACTGATTAATATAAGTCTTGGGATTTTTATAATATTTTAGTATGATGTTAAGTAATATGTATTATGTAAGTAAACTTCAGTCAAATTTTCAGACCTTAATACCAAAAATTGCCAATTTTATGAAATATTATATACGTAAAAACGATAATTTTACGAAATATTCAAAGTACTATATTTTGTAGAAATATTAACCTAACGGTTCCAAAATTTTATCACATATATATAGTAGCTATGTGAACACCCAAAAAAAATTTCAGGTAGAGAACATAGAGATCTTAAAAATTGCTTGAGTTATCGTGAAATATAGAAATTGAATTCGTTAAAATTTCATTTTTCGTGAAAAATGCCGTTTTTTCGTCATTTTTTTGAATTTTATTCTACCGCTTAGGGTCAATTTTGAGAAATTGGAAAAATAACCTTAATAAAGTACCAACTAGATCCACTTTACTACCGGAAACATATGCTATTCGTGATAATCGGAACATTATTTCGTGTAGTAAAAGTGTCTACAGAATAATAAAAAAAAAAAAATCACACATCATTATGTTACGGGCAAATCCCGAAACTCGGTCACTTCGCGATGTGACCGGTCAAATCGCGATTTGCCCAATTGGTTCTCGGGCAAATCCCTGTCAAGTATTAATCCCATTTTTTCTTTACTACTATAACGATAATTTTATACTTCTGGATTAATGTTTGTCTCCTCTTTATTCGACATATTAAAAAATACTTGTCAGTTACAACGGTTTACAAAGACTAACTATATTAACAAACTATCTGAACTATCCTTATTAATTAAGTGTGTTTTAATTGGGTTTTTTACGTTTGAGATAGCATGAATATAATGGTGATATTTTATTTTTTATTACCTGCCTGTTATTTATTTTCTATTGTAATTGAATATACATTAATTTATTAGGAAATTTTCGGAATTTGCCTGAGAACCAATTGGGCAAATCGCGATTTGACCGGTCACTTCGCGATTTGCCCGTAACAATTATAAACCAATACATTCTTCGCTTCGCTTCGCTTAGAATCTAAAATGACGAAAAAATAGCATTTTTCACGAAAACTGAAATTTTGACGAATTGATTTCAATATTTCACGATATCTCGAGCAATTTTGAAGTTAGAGACTTGAAATTTTTTTTGGATGTTGACATACGAGTAGGTACTATATATATGTGATAAAATTTTGGAACAGTCACGTTAATTTTTCTACAAAATATAGAAATTTGAATATTTCGTAAAATTCTCGTTTTTATGTATATAAATGTTTGATAAAATTGGCAATTTTAGGCACATAAAGGTTTGAAATTTTTACTGAAGTATACTTACATCTTACTTAACATCATATCAAAAAATTAGAAAAATCCCAAGTCTAAATTTTTTTTTTTTATAGCTTTTTTAGTTGATATTTGTAGTTTAAATGAAAAACATAAAATCCATAAGAATATTCTTATTATTTATCAATACTTTTATAATACAAATTAATAGAAAATCCAAAAAGTTTGGAAAATTGTTGAATTTATTGAAGCATATACTGATATAAATTTTAATTTTTAATGTATTTCTAAAATATTAGGAAAATCTCAAGACTCAATTTTCTTTTAATAGGTGTTTAAAGTATAAAATAAAAAAAGAGCTGATACTACTGCCGCAAGGATACGGGTGTGCCGTGTGCAAATCATAGTGTTTAATTTTAATTATAATTTGAATGCAATGATAAACCATTGAATTTGAAAAAAAGTATTTTGAGGAAAGTTCTGTCAGATATGGGCATTTAGGTGACAAGGGATTTTATGAGAATTTATATTGATCTTAGTGACTTGAAAATTGTATAGGGTGTTCATAATTCATTTTTGTACTGTATGTGTGATAAAATTTTGCGTTTTAAATATTTCATAAAAAATGTCAAAATTTTAATCAATTCCTTATTCATTATTTGGCTGAACTTCGCTCAGAATCGTTTTTTGAATGCAATTATGGCTTATCATTAATATCGTGAAATATTGAAATCGAATTCGTCGAAATTTCAGTTTTCGTGAAAAATGCCGTTTTTTCGTCATTTCTTCGTCGTTTTTTCTCTCGCATAAGGTTAATTTTGAGAAATTCGAAAAATGACCTAAATAAAGTACCAACTACATCTACTTTCCAACTGGAAACATGTGCTATTCATGAAAATCGGAGCATTATTTCGGGTATGAAAAGTGTCTTCATACCTAAAAATAAAAATAAAATAAAGACACACATCATTGTAAAAGCAATAGATTCTTCGCTTTGCTCAGAATTTAAAATTTAACATTGAAATATATAGAAAATTTCTAATTTTCAACCATAATAACGTATATCGGTTGTTAAGTATTTATTTAAGTATGGATTATACTTCGTGATGGACGTTAAGTTAATAGTAATCCGGTATAAATATATTATAGTTAGTAAACATGTGTTATGACCGTTAAAAACAACAACAAATTAACTATACGTAAATATAATAACAGACGAAAATTCTAGGACAAAATAAATTTGGCCGCTCTCCCATGACCGCGGTATGGGTATACCATGCGTGCATGCACATCACGATTTATATCCACTATACGTCTCATATTATATACCTACATTATTTTTTATAGGTATAGCTAGTATGTACTATATTATATAAAAAAAAAAAAGAAAAAAAAGGGGTGTATACTAAACCGTTGATCAGGGTCGTCGTCGTTATATTATTACGTTGTCAGACACCTGTGTGTGTGTGTTCGCCGGTCAACAGGTAAAACGGTCGTACCGCGCGTTATAGTTGCGTATACCATAATAATAATAATAATAATAATAATAATAATAATATATCAGTCCTTCCCCCCACGCCAGACGGGTTCCACGGTGTCAGTATCTTTACGGTCGCTGCCGGCAAACGATAGTGGAGACGCGGCTCTGCGCGCACACGTTGTTTCGTTGCGTGTAACAGGTGGACAAGTTCGGTTTATCGGGTTCAGCGCGCGGCCTGCCGCCATCGTTCGATTTATTTTTTTTAAGTTCGTCTTTTTTTTTCTTCTCGTTAACGAGTTTACGTATTTAAAAATTTTTCCGATTAAACAACATATTACAACAAGTTCTTAACGTTGTACGAGTGCGTGGAGCGCGAGTGTGTGTTTTCGTTAACTTTTATTTTTATATATATATTTTTTTTTTTGCGACCAGTAGTTTTACGTTTTTCTGTTTCTTTCCCCATATCGTTGTTATGTTTTTCAATTGGATTACCGATCGTTTCGAAACTGGAGGGTAGCCATACAGACAAAGGTAAATCTCGTATTTATATATAGTTCCCCCTGTAGAAAAAAAAAAAAATTAAAAATAACCAAACGATAAGACGCGTGTTTCAATGTTTTAATAATCTACCGATACCCTTGGCGTAACACGCCGCTTGTATGTAAAGAACAATAAAATATTACACTCACTATTATAGTACATACGCGTATACACGTATAATTTATATTATTCAAATCGTTTCAAGTTATCTGGTGCAGTGGTGCATATATTATCTCGGTAATTATTACTTCCATACGCCTAGAATAACTTATTTTATTAACTTTGGCGTTTTAATACCTATATAGCTATATAACATATTTTTTATAATCATAATTCTGTTATATGTATATTACATATTATATTATACGATATCTATACATCCATAGACCTATAAATTAGTTTATATGTCTATCTATTGGTCATATTATTATTATATTATATACAGCGTTATAATATGATTTACACGTCTACAAGCTCTACACTAGTGTACACGTAATTTTATTACAATATTATACGATATATTGTATATAGTTCTCGTTGAAATAATATTGTTACGCGGAATTCCGTCGAGCATAAGAAATTAAGAACAGCTCGGCGCACGTATATAATATACGTACCACAATTTTTATATTTTATTATATTATTATTGTAATAAAATAATAATATTATACGGATACGTGATTTGGCCGCAAATTACGCGTACGTCCAAACCAGTATTCTGAGTTGTGCAACTTATTTTATGCTTTTTATTCCTGACTTTTCTAGTGTCGCGTTGTATTTTTTTAGTTTTTATAGTATTTTTACACGCGTAACGTTATTACGTTTTCGTCGTTGTTGGAAACGTACGGGGTACCGATACGATTTATTTTACTTGTCGTATCGTACGTGTAAATTAAAATATCATGTTATTCACAATGTACCTATATTATGTTTATATTATAGTCAAGTATTAAAGTATGTGAAACGCGTCGATCGTATTGTTATAATTGTTATTTATACGTTATACCGTTATATACTCGTATATATACCTAATATATTATAATAATATACTTACATATTATAATTATTAATTATTATTATAATATTTTTTGTATATAAACGTTACAATACATAGATATTCATGTTTTTGGGGTTTAAAATATCATATAATATTTCGACTCCATAATTTTATTTTATTTTATTTTTTGTTCATTTCGAACAATGCTCTTTTGTCAGTGACCAATGCCAACGGTAAGCAGACCCGCTATTATTTAATATTCTTCACTGTTGACTATATAATATAATAATATATATTATATTATATTCGTTTGTCAGCGATGAATATTGAACAGACTTTAAACGCGTAGAATGTTATACGAGTATATTGTGGGTAACATTATGGTTTTACGATTGTTCACACCGTAAATTATTGAAACATACTATCAACGCGTGTCCAGGATTTACAAAGCCCTTTATAGAATAATATATTATTATCACTTTGTATGTAATATGTATATGACGTGTAATAGTAATAAAACCCTTTTCTTTGGCACTTTGGTTAGTATCGTTTTCACGCACAATTGGACCTTTTTTTTTTTTTTTTGAACGGCGATGATTTAAAGTCGTTTTGTTGCCCTTTGTTATAATTTGTAAGGTAAATATCTGTTCTTTGAAATAGGTAGGCAAATAAGTATAATATTATAATATAAGAATATTTTATGTTATACGTTTTACAAATACATATATTATATTATATAGTGTAGAATGTAGATTATACTTAATTTGCAGTAAGAACTTAATATTTTATATTATTATGAATCTCTACAAATTTAAACATTTTAATGGCAGTTCAATATGAAATAAAGTCAATATTTTTTTTAAAAAAAATATTATTTTTTACCTTTACGGTCAAAGGCTATTTCATAAAAGATTAAATTAACATTACACATAATTACATTTATACACAAATAATAATTTTACTTACATAAAATTTAAATAAATCGATTTATTTATTTTTAAAAGAAAAAAATTATTTTGGAGTTGTGTTGATGTGGTTTGATCTCAGGACTCGTGTATATTATTATGTGAATATTATTTAGGTCTAGTTGCACCCAGGGCTTAAAGTGGGAAGGAAGTGCAGGGGGGACTCAAATGCCATAGAAATTTTGAGCGTACCTACCATATTTTTTTTATAAAATGTAAAAATCATAAATTAACAAAATTACAACACATTAAAAAATAATATAAGTCCTACCTATAACCTAACCGATAGTGTGATAGAACCTTACAACAAAATATAATACGTATAAATACGTATTTATATATTATTGTCTTTAGAAAACTTATCAAAAATCAAGATTTTTCTAAATGGGTGCATATAATTAATAAAACAAATAATTATCACTTTATTACTTTTGTTATTGAGCGTTCCAGCGAACTTTTTTAAGTAGTTGATTAAAGGGGACGCTTTTTTTTTTGCCTTCAGAGGTAGGAGGACTGAGTCCCCTTGCGTCCCCCCTCACTTTAACCCCTGGTTGCACCTTGCACGTTATTGAATTTTCTACAGTATAATATATATTATATAGCGAAGATGTGTTTCACTGTAAAAAGTTCACCACATGAAAATTTCATAATTTAGAGCTTATTCTCTTTTTCCACTGAGAAAGTGAGAATCAATGGATGGAGTCAAGTGTTCTTTTCTACTTTGGGTTGTGGAATTTTTTAGTTGATTTTTTAATTTGGCTGAGTTTTATATTTTGCTTTTGTTGTATGTTTCCGCCATTTTAGTAATAAATAAAATAATCAAAAAACCTAATAGAGTAGTATAGATATATTATTTAATATTTTTCATACGTGTATGAACGTAAATGATTAAAATTTATACTACTATTTTTGTTTATAAATGAAATATTAATTATACGAGTATAATACAAATTAAATAATTATAATTTAAAATAAAGCATTGAAATTTGCTTTTATTTCTTTATTTCTTTATTTAATATTATATATATATATATATATATATATATTATTGTCTAGTGTCTAGGTATTAATTCGTCTAAAAACCGATCGCACGCCGACTTAATACTTACTCATTTGGCGATCATCATACTTGTTTATACTCTCTGAAAATATTTTTATAAATGTATCAGTTAGTTTTTTTTTTCGTCTATCCTATATAAACATACGTTTTATTTATGAATTTAGGATTCGAATTTTTTTATCTGATACATGAATAGTGATTACACTATTTAACTGTGTCCTCGATCATTAATTAATATATTAATTATTAGATATTTATTATAAATATAAGCTGAACATAGAATATCATCAATATTTAATTTATACATATTTTCATACTTTAGAATATATATAATTTTGTGTGTGTGTGTACTGTGTATATATTATATATAATATTATATTATGTAAAATTTATCTGTTATAGGTATAGATAATATATTATTATTATATGGAAATGGAATTAATTAACAATATAATATAAGCTGAATAGGTTTTTGACTTTATAATGTTTAGTTTATATTTTATTTTAATTATAAAGTAACAATAATTGAATATTAGTTTTTTAGATAAACCAAATTTATAATTCCGCTAATTTGGAATAAAACTTATTTTAATGACTCGATACACCTATACATATTGAATGTAATATTATGAAATGACTTTCACCTATCGTTCGATCATTTTTTATTAACTAAATCGTTAATCTCACAAATCTTTGGTATCTTATGTGTAGAAACATTCCCTTGTTCATATCCAAAATAGTAAAACGCCTTCACAATTAACTTTCGAAATGAAAACAATTTTTTAATTGCGTTCCCATAACGTGTTATTGTTCTCCACTATAAAGTCCCAAAGGTATATCGTGTAGTATAGAATATTGCTTAATTTTTAGTCTTAACTCTTAGTCAATATACAAGTTTTTCACGGGAATGTAATTATAGCTATTAGATTACTGACATGAGAGATACACATATGTTAATACCTCCTTATAGACAGTTAAATCATGCAATTAACATTTTCTTTTCCAAAAAAATATATTTTAAAAGTTTCATGATTATTGATCGTAATTCATAATATTATAATGTAAAAAGAGAATGTTTTTTTAAGAATACCGGTAGAAAATAATAACAGAACAAAATATAATTTAAAATATTTAAAAAAATACATCTAATTTATTTATTTAAACAGTTTATAACATAATATGTAATGCATTTTTTCATATAAATATTATATTAATAAAATAATATATATAATATAACACCTATTTAATTACTGGTAGGTATTTTGATATTACCTATACGTAAATGTTGTATATATTCGAAAGTATGTAAATATTATAATTATTAATTAAGAATTAATTTTTAGTAGTGCAAATGGGCTTCATTAATGATAAAATCTTGCAGTTTATTTATCTATATAACTTACGTTATATATATAAAAACAAATATTTTAATGTCCAATATATTGTTATTCATGAACAGAGCCGGTTAGTCGATTAATAATAATAAAAAAAAAAATAAATAAATAAATAAAATAAGACGACCCAAGAAAAATTCAGCTTCAGCCCATTATATTAGAAAAAAAACAAAAAACAAAGTTACAAAGTGTTTTAAATGTAGTATTTAATCTAAATTAAGTATTAACTATTTTTATTTTTGTTTGTAAATTAATTTGTCAGAAACCACTAAAACATTAAATTATTGGTATATATAGTATATTAATTATAGTTGAGAATATAATTATTTTTTTTTTTTAGAATGATACAGATAATTTATATATACTTATATATAGGCTATTAAATATTTATAGCATGAGTAGATACTTACAGCTCTAAAAACTATAATCAGGCTCTGTTCACTGATAATTATAACTCAAGTTATACTCTAGAAATATTTTATGCCGTTATAGACATTAATACGATACACGCACACAACATATTATATGCCGAGTTATATGCATATATATTATAATTATATAAATAGAGTTAATTAAGTTTGATACCTGTATTAATATCATTTATATAAGGATCATTGGTTAAGATAAACAAAATAACACGAAAGACCTCTTACCCCTTTCATAAGTTTTTAAATCTATAAAAACTGATCTTTAAATTCTTTATTTATTATAAATGTGATGATGTAAACAATAAAATATTGTAGAATATTAAAATCAATCAATTAAAATTTACAGTAAATAATAGTTACCTATTATTAATTTTAAATGATTAACTTTTTAATATTAATATAAATGTAATTATACTCGTATTGTAATTGCATCTCTACATGGATATCGTAACTTTACCATAAAGTAATTTAAATTTTTAATCTTATAATATGTTTTATTTTTCCTTTGACTAGTTAATAACATTAATTAGGTATATTATCATATAAATTATATTCTGCGGTCATTATTTGTTCAATGTTATTAATTTATTATCAAGATTATTGTAATTAATTTAATAAATATTATATCATTTCGGCAGCTAAAAATATAATATATTTTGTTTAAAATGCTCCGATGGGAGGTGACCGAGTAGGATTTAGGGAGAAAGGTGCGTTATGGGCCGTATTGTAGATGTTTTGATGAATTTCACTTCTTGAAAAGAACACAATGCGATTTATCATATCGGACGTGTGTAATCAAACTACAATAAAAAAAATTTATTTGTGTGTGTGGTGATACCTAATGGAAAAATAAAAATAATAGTGGGGAAAAAACGCCTCGAGCAAATTGAGCATGAGAGACAGCAGTGGCAGCAGCTAAGGTATTTGCTCACCTTGAAACCACTATAGAATAACCAATTCCTACTCTGCTTCCACACCTCTTCTTCTCCTTTTCGTTAACATACTATGTAGATAAATACATATATATATAATCGTTAAATAACAGTTAAACAGACCTTGTTTTGATCAAACATATATACACTACTATTGCAGGTGGCTGACCGGACAGTTGGCACACCTGTAACACGAATTATATTTTTATTATTATTTTTTATTGTTCTTTAAAAAGTTATATATATTTATTTATACATAAATATCATTCCGGAAGTCGAGGGGTTACGTGTACAATAGACAATTAGACGTCTGGCGGCGGTTTTTCTCAAGCCACTGCAGAGAGTATCTATACGTATCTTCGTATAGTCACCCTATCGTTATTTGAAATATGGCGGTTAGCTTTATCAGTAACTTTACGGCAGGTGGTTTTTGCGACGAATCGTAAAATTAAAAAAAAAAAAAAATATATAATATTAAAAAAAAACATACCTATAAAATTACTTTACAGGTATATTTTCGAAACTAGTTTCTAAATTTGTATGGTTTATAAAAGAAACCTACACCTAATGACTAATATTGATAATATTATATTATTGTTATTTTTAATTGAAGTAAATTATGCGTTAAGGTTTTTTTCTTTAATTAAAGTTAAAGTCGTATTTTTACCTATATATAAGTAAAAGTACAATTATTTAGGAATAAAATAATATTCTATAAATATGAAATACTCGTTAAAAACGTTAAACGTAAAACGTTTCAACTGATCTATTAGGCATGTCTAATTCATTGTACCTACCGTATAAAATGTATTATATACATTTATTTATTTGTTGCTGTACGTGATCGCAGTCCGGGAGAGTATACAAAAATATAATATTATATTATATGTTTGTATAAAACCGTTTTAATGATACGTATTCGTGATATTACGTTATGCCAACGCTATTTAGTTATTCGTCGATTTTTCTTGTCAATCATACGAGTATATAGTTAATCTCTATATATTTCTTTTAGAAATACGCGAGCTGTTGTGTAAATAATGCGAACATTTTCATTTTTCGCCGGAGGATCGCACATTTTTAGATATCGTTATTATTTATTATTATTAGTTATTACCGACTTGTTACACTACGTATACCTATAACTCGTATAGTAAACCACACTCGTGCGTATAAATAAATTGTACATTGTAATATTTTTTACTTACGCACAATCGAATTGAACCGTTAACCGTTTCGTCGTTTCCATATTGTCATATACAAAATATTATTATATTATATATCTAAATAATATATTATGATGTGAATATACATAATGTTATAATATACTGTTCAACAGGTGTGTATGTTCTGGACAAGAAAGCTCTATAGGACTATATAGAGCATATATCTATACCCTCCTCCGGATTTCTGGTTGCATGATTTCCTGTATAGTATACCATTGTGGAACTAATGAACTTCCGCTAAAAAATCTCCTCATATATTATATTATTATTCTTTCCCGAGGAATCCGTTACGCTCCGTTTCGTACACATGTATACGCATTTCGAGACTTTGTTTATTAACCGTATTTGTCTAACGTGATTTCGTTAAACGTTCATCACGATGATATACTTCTTCAAGAGTCATAGTATTATACGCGTTTATTATCAGCGGCTCTATTACATGTATTGCGCGTCATTTTATATAATAAGAGTTTTTTTTTTTTTTTTTTTTTTTTTTACATAAGGCAAATGTATATTTTATTTTTTATTATTAAGGCTAAGCCAATTAAAAACGGCCGTACGCCGTTGATCAATATAGTTATGTACGTATATAGGTATATAATAATATTATGTACTCACCACTAGTATATTATATGATTTATATATTATAAATATATATACCTATACGGACATACGGTATATTATTTATTTTTTTCCTCTACATTCTTTTTAATCACGTAATTTTATAAGGATTAATAACGCGCTGTAAAACGTCTACGTTATAAAACGACAGATTAATAACAAATGAATATATATTATTATTATTATTATTATTATAATATTATAACGTAATATACCTACGTCGTAGTACTGTTGTTGGTATATTATGTATATTGTATAATGTAGTACGGGTTCGCGGATTTCCATTAGACCTCGTGATTCCCATAACGGATGTACATAATTAAATCGGTCTCGCAACAGTGATAACAAGACGTACTATTAAATTCCGTACACGCGGCACGGGCCACTTATTCCGTTGTGCCTTATTAAAATCCACGGTCTGTATGACATAAGATCTCATATGCTACACATTATGCACCGACTAGTCGATCCACGCGCTCGTCCGCTCGGCAATGTGCACTTGCGCGAATTCGTCGGCTGTCCGGCCCGGCCCGGCCAGAACTACCGTCCGGCAAGTGAAACGGCTGAGCCGGGACAGAAAGTCCGTTTCCGATCCATCGCTGGAAATGTTGCCTTATCCGCCTTGTAATATAAATATTATAATTTTACGTTCAGCGGAATTTGAGTTTATAGTTTTACATATACCATCATCACGAGTATATTATATAATAATATAATCATAATGTATTTGTGTTGGCAGGGGTTTTAGGACTGACCAAGCCGGTGCCTCCACCAAAACCGGCAAAAAGTCCACAGAACTATCAGCCGCTAACGACGGGGCCTCCGCCGTATAGGATGCCACCGTATCCGCTGTACAACGAATCGACGCCGTTGCCCGGGTCAAGTAATAAAATCCACACGCATTCCAGCAAATTTCCGGTGAGTCAAACAATATAATAAAATTATTATTTTCTTATTTCTTTCTTTCATTTTTTTTTTTTAATGTACAGTTTTTTATTTTTTTGTATCATGAGAACGTATGGACGTGGCGCGTGGGAACGTTTCCCAGGTAATTTAGGGAAAGTCGCCGCGCAATATCATTGCGTATATTATGATTGACGGGAGATTACTGATTAGAACATGAGAACGTTGACGTGACCAAGATATTATATTGATATTGCATATGCGAGAATAGAATTTCGTTCCTGAAAATTACGTGTCAGAGGGATAATTTTTAAACGTATATTTTTAGGAATTTATATGATTGCGTCAATCATATTCTGCGTCGGAAGTCTTTAAGTGCGGTATTTGTTTGATGTGTACGTAGTACGAATGCAATTTCTAGGAATACCTATTACGCGTTAAAAAGCCAACTATATTATATAGATTATAGTAAACTAAACATCTAGTTGAATTAAAATTATTTTCGAATAAAAATATATATACGTACCTATAATTATTAATTACCAATCAAAACATTAAAAGCAAACATTATAATATAGATATAGTTGTTTAGTTGTTGCTCCGTTGCATATAATAGTTGTAAATAATTGAATCTTGTTTATTTATAAGAAAATATAAAATGGATTATATTTAATTATTCATTATTATGCATTAAATAATACGTAGATAATATTTTGCAGATTGAAAGAGAAGTAATACTTAGCAATGTTGATAAAAATTTAAAAATACCTATGTTGAATGAGTACAAAAAAAGACCAAAATCTGTTGCGCCTGATACACCAAATGTACAAATAGCATGGTCCGAACAATCATCAAATATAGTATGTGAACTATAATTAATTTAGTATATATAAGTAATTTAAATTATAAAAGTAATATTTGTTATAGAATAATGTTCCTCAAAACAATAATCAATATCATACGCCACATCATTATGTTATGTTAAAAGACAATACACACCAACAATATGTTTATAAGGTAAGTAAGTGGGATATTTACATAATCGTCAAATAATATATTATGATGCTGCTTTTAAAGGCTGAACCTATAAAATCTTTGGATCCTCCAACAGAATTATCTCCAATATTTAGAGATGACTCCAATGGATTTCCACAGTAAGATTTATATTTAAAATATAAATAATAATATTAGTATATTACAAATAATAATTAATAATATTTATATTATAATTGTTTAATTATTTTATAGACGTGCTGATCCTTATGTAGCTGGACCATCACATTCTACCCCCGAAGACCTAAATAACAGTAAAAAGTTTTCGTCTCGTATTAAAGATATGATAACAACAAGATTCTCAAAGTCTAAGAATGACCAAGTTTTAGAGTCAAACTTAAATAATGCAGAAACTTCAATACCAAATCCAGTAAAATTAGACGACCCATCATTGAGTCCACGTAGTCAATTAATTCAACACGGAGTATACTTGGCAGTAAATAATCAAATGAAAAATTTAGCTATCAACATACCCAATCAAAATGTATATCAAACACCGGAACAATGTACTGGTAGATCAAATCCAGGACCGTCTAGAACTTATGACAGACCTCATACGATACAAACAAATAGGGTAATTGACATGAGAAAACCAGATCCTCTAAGTTACAGCGATGTGCATAGAACTAATTATGAGGTAAGAGTACAGTCTAATTATGGACAAATCAATCAAAACCCAAGTCCGTTATACATAAAGAAGAAACTTCCGGAACCTACACAACTTCAAGAAAATTTTAAAATGCCATTACCTGTTAAAAGCCATGAGATTTTACCGTCCATTCCGAGATCAAAATCAAATGATAATCTTGTCGAAACAAATAGTCAAACAAATATTCAATATTCAAGTGATAGGTACCTTGGCCGAAAAATCTGTAAACGAGATGACTTCAAATCTCAGCCAAGTTCTTTGGATGATGTTAATAAGCTAGAAGAACAAAGGGCTGCGAGTGGTCCGATAAGTGGAACTAGTTCGGATGGACGATTGGTTGGCGGAGGTCAATCTGATTCTGGACGTGGCAGTACTGTTTATAGCAGTGATAAAGCTCAGAATTCTACTGCTAGTCCTGAATCATCTTCCGAAATACAGACTAACCAAGGTATAAATTAGTGTTATATTTTTTATAAATAAATACATTTAATTTCTAAATTAAATTTTTAAATACTTTATAATTTTATAATTAATTTAAATTTAGATCCTAATTAATATTTAATTTTTATATCTTAAATAATAAGCAAAATTGTCAAAATTTATAAATTATTTTTTAATATTTAACTTCATAAATCATAATAATAATTAACTAGAACTTAATATCGAATTACCTACAAATTTTTACGTATATTTATAGGGAAAAAAGGTCAAAGTCAATGGATGGATTATGTAGATACTGAGTTAAGGCAAATTCTTGATCCGTCTAAAGTTAGTGTGCCATCAACATTAAGCGATAGTGTGTCATCTGTAACTCCACCCTTACCACCGTTGTCTGCAGATGCATCATCTGATGACATGCAAACACCTGTCCATAAAAAGTGAGATAATAAATTTTTTTAACTTAGTCTTTAATACCCATATAAAATTTTAATTTATTTATATTATTTTACAGTAGAAATGAGTATTCAGTAAAATCTAGAGGTCAACCATCAAATCAACGAACAATGTGGTCAAATAGAGCACCAAAAGAAAAATCGCATAGACAAATGAATACTATTAAAAGACCAGATTTAAAAAAAATATTACTTCAATGTAAGAAATAAAATTATAATACCAAATAAATTTTTTTTTTAAATTAATGTATCCCAAATTTTTTTATAGCAAGTAGTGTTGGTGATATGGACTCGATGTTTGATGAAGATGTAAGTAGTGATGATGAAACTGTTAATAGTGATGTGCGTACAATAAGGAAGCAATTAGAAGGATTAGAAACTATGTATTCAGAAGTATGTAATTATTACTTGACTTATAAGTTAATCTATGTACGTATATGTTTATTATTTTATTCATAAACATATGTGCAGGTGCTTAAATTACTTGGGGTTCGTAAATCTGGAGGTGGTCCTAGGTATCAACCATCAGACCCCAGGGTTCACCGCCGTCGAATGTATGGTAGTATGTCTTCTATTCCTTCATCGGTTAGTAGTAAGCCTTATCGTGAGAGACATCGAAGATCAATAACGGACGATCGGAAAAAAACTGTTAAGGACATTAAAGTAAGTTTTTAATATTAAACTACACAAATATAATAATTCATAATAAATAATAATCACAGCATTGATATGCTGTAAATAATAAATACGAGTGTCGAGTATATTATATTATGTGTTATTGTGTTCACTTATTTAAAACAATTTTTAAGGAATACTTTAAAATTTTAAACTGGAGAAATGAGTTAATTTTTTTATATTTTTATATATTAAATAAAAAAATAATAATATTATAAATTGTATTAATACATTTGGATACATAAATAATAAATATTTTAACAGGGTATTAATAAACGTTTCCAACGTTTGGAATCTCACGTTGTCACCCTTGCAAGAAGTGTCGCGCACCTTTCGTCAGAAATGAGGACCCAACATCTCATGATTCAAGAGATGGAAGTGATTCGAAATGAACTTTCTGCATTGAGAACACAGACAAATATGCTGTCTATACGTTCGCATTCAATTCCCAGGGCTTTCCAATCTCTTGGTCCAGAACAGACTAACTCGAGTCCTACGAAAGTGAAGAAGCTTACCAAATTTTTTGGTGACGAACCACCCCTCTTAAGACTGTTCCTCAAAAAATTAGGTTATGAGGTAATATATTTTTATGATGATTATATTATATTTATATAAATGTGAAATGATCCAATAGTTTATATTTTACAAACTATTATAGTTATTAGTTTATTACTATAACTATATTTTATTTGATCAATAGAATTTTCCATTATAATGTTATTCTATTGTAATATATACTGCATAATATTATACGCATATAATTATTTTCTACATAAATACGTTTATTAAATGTATTAATTATTTTATTGTCAGAAATACGCAACTGCATTCGAGAAAGAAAAAATTGGCTTGGTAGAGTTGCCATACATGAGCGAGGAAAGAATGCACAAACTTGGCGTACCCATGGGACCAAGATTAAGAATAATGCAAGAAGCTCAATTAGGTTTTCCTGGAATGCATGAGAACACATTAGCCATTGTGTGAATTGTTTGTGGTACAACTGAATGTTGAACGATTATTAAAAATATAATATTATGTTATGCCATTATAGATTAAAAGTTACGTGTAAATAAAATAATTTGAACTATTGTGTTTTTTATTGTGTGCAAAATGTGCATATAAAAACTTATTTAATTGAATAAGTTTTTTTTTACTTATACCTAGAATTATAAAAATATATTATTATATAATATATACCTAATTGTTATTTTTTTTTTTAAACAGAAGAACAAAATAGAAAATACAACAAAAAGAAATTATTATGGTTATATTTTGTGATTGGAATATGTTAAAACATGCTTAAGTTATCAAAACACAATAATTGTACTGAATTATTATTCACAAAACTGATAGATTAAAAAAACGTTTCAATCGAATAGAAATAAAATATTAGGTAATTAAATTTATGGTCTTTGTGTCTATATATAGTCTATAGTAATGAATATAACTATTAAATATTTATTCAAATTTATTTCTTAATTTTAAATTCGATTAAATTCAATATATATTATACGAGTATATATGTATAATAAATTTGTTATTTTCAATAAAATATTTTATATAATTATTATTTATTTTAATTCGTTTAAAACTGCATTAGTTTAAATGTTTGTCATACATATTTTAAAAGTCTGCATTAGTTTACGTTAGAAATATATTATCGGTATTATTAAGTGTATATTATAATACACTATTCAATGTTCATAACACAACGCATTAACGATTATAACTATTGACTGAAATAGTTAGGTTTAGATCAATCATCCTACGGTTTATTTAACTGAAATAGTAAATGTATAGCATATAAGCACATAGTTATATAGTATATATAAATATTTATAGACATAACTTACTTTGTTTATACATTTCGACCCGGTAAAATGGTGAAACATTCAATGAAAAAGATACTATTATAACGAACATGTAAGTTCGAATATATTATGAACATTATACCGTAAAAACATCTGTGTAAACATCAAGTTTTGTAATCTAAATTAGTTTTAGTTTTTTGGTGGAAATGTGGTATACGTGAAGTCGAGAAAAATATGTTTAGAATTTAAGCTTGGCCAACGCATAAAAATTATATAATAACACAATTATTCGTGGGTGGGCTGCGTGTGGTTGTGCATAAGTTCTAACACGTTAATTTAATTTAAAATGCAGTAATTTCATTTACTGCAGATTATGTAGATACTAATGTACAATTACATTATGCTGTTTGTAATAACTAATTATAAAAATAAATGTTTATATTCAAATATCCTGTATAATATAAAAAAACGAATTATTTTTATCTTCGTATCAAAATCAACACGTTAGTAAATTGTGAAAAATAATACAAGACATACTGTTCATGGTAAAAGTTCAACGAGAAACCTTTTTCTACCTAAAATAATATACATTTTGATAATATAGGTACATATATAGTCGACTGATCCAAGATATATAATAGGAAAGCTCAAATTAGTTGAGGTGAGGAGTCGACCCGTATAGTATAAAGTAACTATCTTCTTTGCAGCAATAGAGATTACTAAATTTACGAGTAGATCAATATGAAGACAAGCGTGCTCATCTAGCGAATTTAAGGAAATGACTTATTCATTCGTATTTCATAATATAAGAAATACGATTCTTATAATATTATGTGACAGTATCAATATGTGCTAGTGCTCCCGTGATAGCGATACTAATATTATGTAATCTGATCATTATGGTTGACCGAATATTATACGTTATGTTATACAGTTAAAAAAACAAATTATGTTATTGTTGAAATTAAATCCTAATCTCGAATTTTACGACCGGTACGAACAGAGAGAGAGAAAGAGAGTTAAGATATAATATTATTAATTATTATTATTAATCTAATTTCAATAATATATTATTGATCGACATATATGCAGTATTTTTTTTTGTATTTTTTTGTATATTTAATATTTATACGTCATTATCATTTTCATTAGGTACATTAACAATGCGTCAATTTCACATGTTTTCAACTTTTATGAGTCCACCAAAAATAAATGCAAATTTTGATCTGTGTACAGACTAATTGGATAAACTATATAAACATCGTAAAAATGTAACGTACAATTTTTAATAGATATATATTTTTAAATACACGTGCTAAATAATATATTATATAATAATATAAAGCGCTATCAAAACATTAAAAATTAACAATTGACTTAACATTAATAAAATATAGTAGGTATACGTTTGATTAAAACTAAATTATTTAATATACGCAATCCGTATAGTACTATTAAGTTTAAGTGTTTTAATTGCTTAATAATGTATGGGTACCTAAAAAAAATATACGTGACGAGATTATGTGATTATGTCGTATGATTTTAATTTTGATACAATCTATGTCTCAGTTCGTGTATAATTTTTATCGTTACAAAATTACACGTTTAAAACATCGTCATTAAATTATGCGTTTTGAACAATATAAAGTCGTGGGAAATGGAATTATATAAATGTACCCTGATACCTCCCGATATTCTGATAAAAATATTAATTATATTGATTACCATGTATATTATATAACAAAATATAAAAAATTATAAAGAATCGTTTGTACTTTTTTTTTTTTTTATAATATACCTTGCGAATGCGTATAATATTATGAATTATGATTATAATTTTATCCTAATTTACTTACTTTTCTTTCTTTTTTTTCTTTTTTTTTCATTATTTAGTTTGGAGAATAATATTATTTTACAGTCAAATATCACAATATATTAATATTTTACCTGTATAAGTGAATTCATATTTTTATAATTTTGCATAAATATTTATAGAGGAATGTTCGTAAAAAAATCTTCACTTAAGTATATATAAATACATATTATGCAGGTGGGTACATTATGAACTTGCGGTTTTATCACATTATTACAATTATGTATTAGTAAAAAAAAAAAAAATTGGTTTTTATTACATACTACGTATACTATACAGCGTTATTGTATGTTCATAGACCGTTTTATAATAATTATTGATCTTGAAAAAACAAAACGCGTATGACTGACTCGGTGTATATTGTTTACAAATTTCCTACGAGTTCTTTTCTATGGGTAGGACGAATTTAATTTCGCGCGTCACCTTTACGACTTGCGGCGTTAAAGGTTTATGAACGGGCTCTGGAAATTCGTCGCCCGACGACGGTAAACTCGGACAACTCAGTCTGAAAACATAAACGTAAAATAATATTAGTCTTTAATTACGAATTTACGATAATTACGCATATTATAAAAATGCTCAAGACGAATACGATATAATATTACGTATTCAGTTTTTCTCGATAAATATAGAGTTAAGTTTATAATATAATGAGAACAAAACAATATCTAATAATAAAAAAAAAACCTTTCGTAATAATATTTTAAACATTATTATAGATAATCTACATATTACTCGATATTAAAAACTGCAGACTATATAATTAAAACGATATTTTCGTTTACGTATCCGATAGATTAGGTACCCGTTACTTAAACGGGTAATCGCTCGGTGTCGTCTACTATATAATAGGTACCTACTACAGATACGTGGTATTAGGTATATACCTATACTACTTGTATAGATTTAATATTTTAATTTACAAATACCTAGGTACATGGGCTATTTTATTGATACCTATGCTGTTGTATTCCTCGCGTGTACCCTGGTCGCATTAAACGCTATTAATATATTACTATAGTCGAATGTATTAATTATCTGGGAAGGGGACTATACAATATAACCTACCCACCCAAGTGTAATTAAGTATTTTTCAAATAAGAATATTATTTAGGGATGAGCTAACAGGTACCCATCCCTTTTTTAAAGGTGGATGACCTCCCCCTTGATAGCTAGTTTCGGCGCCATTGGATCCGATATATTACATAAAATTAATTTTAAAAATCAAAAAAATCATTTCCAAAAATGCATATATAATGAAAATTAACATTTTTAATATTCAATCGCTGCAATCGTAGGTATACGTCTACACATACACATTAGGTACCATTTACGTTATTTTATTACATCTCAAAATAGACGAATAGTCGCGATCGCAGTGCGGACTTATTAAACTGAAAATATAAAATATAATACTGGTATAGCAATATAATAATTGAAAAAGCATTACTACCTCTTGTGTGACCACGGATCTTCGGGAACGTTTAAGTACGATTCGGCCGGACGTTGGACGGGAAAACACGCCACCGCCATATTATCGGTGGGAAGCGAAAGGGAACGAATTGTTCCGAATGGTTCGTCCGGAAACAACGTGTTGCCACTGTACAGCTCCTTGCAAGTCCTATAGTATTAATATTGTAATTATTATACTACACGCAGCATATTAAAGTATCAATAAAATACGACTAATATAAAAAAAACTAATACAATACAATATAATAAAAATAATACTAATATAAAACTAATATAATAATAAAAAATAAAAAATAATAAAAATAAAGTTTGAAATATACCTACACATATTATAATTACTTATAAATTATTTTAAAATCGGAATAATCAGATCGTATAGTTAATAATTATAATGTTTAAAAACAATATAAAATAATTAATAACTATAAGATAAAAATGATACGCAATATAATTTATTAAACTATAAGTGGGTAATAAAAGACAAATTCTCTTCTCACGCTGATTATACACTGCATTAGAATAATTATGTATTGCTTTGAAATTAAAAAAAAATTAAAATTTATTTTTATTTTTTTATACATTGGTAATTAATAAAATAATAATTATTTTGAATATCGATATATTTTATAATTAAATGTAATAAAATATTTTAAATTACATTTTGTTTGAATAATACAAGTTCTGCGGTTATGGTCGATAACATGTAGGTATGATCAAGTGTTAATGTGATAGGTTATTTATTTATTTTTTTTTTTTTGATAATACGAGTATAACAAAAAACTATGAAAAATTATATATACTTTTTTTTTCTCATAAAAATATAACGAACGGATAAAAAATTATATTATTATTATTATTATTATTATTATTATTATTATTTTGAAGGACTATGGTTATTTTTGAGATTATAAATTTATAATCCTTTCATTCCTATTCTAAGTTCTTAACGCACTGGTATAATAATAGTGGTTAGTGGTATGTATATGTAATTAGTGGTACGTAGAATGGAAGTTTTTTATTCGAATAAAAATAGTAGGTTGTATTTGTATAGATATAATAATAATATGTAATAATAATTAATAGCTTATACTTATAATACAAATGTTTATTTTTCGAGTTTCTGTTCCGTCGATCTTATATTTATCATACCATACGTATATCGAGTTTAATCGCATTAAATTGTATATTTCATACCCGTGCGAAGCATCGGTGAATATCAAAAACGGTTTTGGCGTCGGACAATTGGACTGGGGACTCGGACTTCTGGTGAAGTTACTGTGTGAGCCGTTGTGCGGACATTGCGGTGGCATGTCTTCGACCGCCAACGTTTCTTGTGAGTCGGCTTTGAGTAGGTCCAAACAGTTGCAGATCCAAGGCGATCCGGCGATGTTTTCCGTGGAAACTGTAAACCCAAATAAAACGAAATTATTAAGAATTTTACGAATATAATATAATTGAAATATATTATTACATATAGTTTAATCCATCTGACTATATTATATCATACGAGTATATAAATGGACAAATGGACAAATGGACAAATGGACAACTTTAATAATTATTATTATGGTTAACAGTAGGTACTAGGTACCCAGGGCTTAAAGTGGGAAGGAAGTGCAGAGGGGATACAAATACCATAGAAATTTTGAGCGTTCCACGTTTTTTTTTATAAAATGTAAAAACCATAAATTAACACAATTACAACACATTAAAGAATAATATAAGTCCTACCTATAACCTAACCGATAGTGTGATAGAACCTTACAATAAAATATAAAACAAATATTCATTTATATAAGATAAGCCCAATTTTCATATACCTCTGATCAGGGCCGAACTTAAGAGTCCCAGGGCCCCAATAAGGCAGCAACTAAAAAGTCAATTAACAATTAAGTCTCTTATCTTCTGTATTAGATCTCAAATAAATTTAATTATTTTAAGAGCGGAAAAAGGCCCCAAAAAGACAAGGGCCTCCCTAGGCAGCTGCCTAGGTTGCCTAGGCAGAAGAACGGCACTGACTCTGATAAATATATAGTATGCTAAATTAATTTTATTTCTATTTTTAGTTAATAATTTTTATACTATTATTATACTCGTGCCGAAGTGGACTGGGATACATAATGTATGTACCCCACGCGACTAACGGCGTTACTTTTGTGTCAATTTTATAATATTACGGTGATATTTATTTTAGATTTTTACTATTTGGTTGACACAAACCTATAATTTATGGTTTAATTATAGTTTATTTGTTCTGACTTTGGAATTCGAATGTTAAATTGATCTATTTTTAGAATAGTAATTTCTACTTATTATGATGATTGACATATAATATAACCATATATAACTATAAGGTAATATAACGTTATTTTTTTAATTGAAGATTAAGTATTATCTATATAATTTTTTTTTATTCAAATAAATTAAACTTCGTGAATTATTATTTGAAGGTTTTAATTGTTTTTATAATGTGAGATAATAGCAATTGAATTTTTGAAATTTTTATTTTATTTTTTTTATATTAAAATACAAATGTCCTTATTTTGTAATATCTACAATACAGTGATAAAATATTTTTTTATAAATTGTTAATATTATTTAAAATTACCATGGTATTTCAAAGTATGAAAAAATGAAAAAACAGACAAAAAAAAGTTTAATTTGAACTATTTATAACACTAAATGAATTTGTGGTACAATTATACCCCACGCGACAACTGACGTTACAAAATATCGCGCGACTAACGAAAAAAATATATTATATATATATAATTATATTAATATAGGTATATATATAATATAATATAGGTTTATACGATGGTCGTAATCACCCTATAATTATCACTAAGCAACAGTATTATTTTTAAAATGATTATAATATACGATATACGAATTTAGTATAGTATCGATGTATTATTATATATTGTTTATGTATAGTTAATAAAAGATCCTACAAAAATTATAGATGAGTTTACAAAATAAAAAAATAGAAGAGTGCAATTCATTAAATAAATAAATCAAATATTTAACAATTATTAACATTAATACACATTCTGTTTTATTATAATTATAAAATAAACGAAATTTTCATTTTTTACCTTATATAGATAGTTATTATTGTAATATTATGTAAAACTTATTTTAAATTGGGCATGCCCTAAAGTTTGTTCCTGGGCACGCCTCTGGTGCATATAATTAATAAAACAAATAATTATCACTTTATTACTTTGTTATTGAGCGTTCCAGCGAACGTTTTTAAGTAGTTGATTAAAGGGGACGCTTTTTTTGTGATATCAGAGGTAGGAGGACTGAGTTTCCCCCTTGCGTCCCCCTTCACTTTAACCCCTGTAGGTACCTACTATACCTACCTACATATTACATTATTTTAATATAATTTATAAATAATAATAATTTAAATAAATAAATAATTTTTAACGCGATCCAATAATTTACTGCCATTTTTATCGAAATATTGAATTTCTACATGTTATATTATTTACTATTTACAAAATGTGTACCTATACTTGATACACTGTTTCTATAGGTATATTAATATTATGTAAATACGCGTATTAAGTACGAATATTCAAACGACGAGTGAAATGGCAATAATATCATACTGTGGACTTGTTACGACTAAAAATTTAGTGTGTAAAACTCACAAGAGAATTTCCTAGGATCGGGCCCGGGACTGAGGGGAAAGAAGTCTCCGTGGACAGGACAGTGGAATCCGACGCGGGTCTGCCGGAAACGAGCGTTCGTGTTCAGCGTCCGAAGTACGGCTGTCGCGACAAACATGACGACGGACACGATCAAGCATATCGGTCCCAACAAACGTCCGTTGTCAGTCGTGTACAATTTACGTTTCAAATCGTCTTCGCCTCCGCCGCCGCCGGTGACCCAGCCATAAGATATCACTGAAAAAAAAAAATTGTGATCTTGATTTTAAAATTTGTTATTTATATTTAATAGTTGTAAATTACTATTATTTACTGCTATTATTATTATTATTTTATTGTCAAATATATTTATTTAAAAGACGAGCTGATACTCCTGCCGCATGGGATACAGGTGTGCAAATCATAGTATTTAATTTTAATTAGAATTTGAATGCAATGATAAACCATTGAATTCGAAAAACGATTCTGAACGAAGTTCAGCCAAATAATGAATAAGGAATTGATTAAAATTTTGACATTTTTTATGAAATATTTAAAACGCAAAATTTTATCACACATATAGGAACCATATGGCTATAGGTACACAATATATAGTACAAAAATGAACATCTATACAATTTTCTAGTCTCTTCTCTCTATCTTCAAAATTGCCTGAGTTATCATGAAATATTGAAATTGAATTCGTCCAAATTTCAATTTTTGTGAAAATGCCGTTTTTTCGTCGTTTTTTCTATCGCTTAGGGTGAATTCTCAATTTTAAGAAATTCGAAGAATGACCTAAATAAAGTACCAACTACTACTATATCCACTTTCCAACCGGAAACATATGCTACTCGTGAAAATCGGAGCATTATTTCGGATAGTAAAACGTAAAAGTGTTTTTAGGCATAAAAAAAAGACACATCATTGTAAAACCAATATACGAGTACATTCTTCGCTTCGCTCAGAATCTAATATAAAGATATTATTATTTTTATATGGGTTGTTACATTTATCGATTATTATACTCGTACTTTTACCTATACCTACTTTGTATTTATATGAAATTGGATTCATTATAAATTCTACGAAAGTATACACGTATACATAATAGGTATTACGTATGAACGTAGATATATATATATGTGTGTGTTTGTGTACAACGAACTATTTATTTTTTAAACAAACCACTCGTTATTATATATATATATATATATAATCAGCATAATATTATTATTATTATTATCATTATTTTATTGATTTTTTAACATTTTCGCATAGTGGAGCGGAGTATCTTTATTTGTGTGTAGGGGAAGGTTGGGTATAATGGGGACCCTAGGGAATAAATGCTCATATCTTTTAAACTATTGAACTATAACAACTTTTCAAAAGCCAAAAACTTTCTCTTATATGTTCCCTAAACATCCATGTTTGTAATTTGAGTAGTCATTTAACACTTTTTTAGTTTTTACATTTTTAAAAAAAAAAATGTTTTGCCCCATTTTAGCCACCTGGTATGATAATATGGGGTAGTCGGTTGGGTAAAATGGGGAATGATTAAAAATATGCTGAAAATTAAAATTTCTCTTTATTATTTATTATATTATATTCATATTAATATGAGTAACAAAATTAAAATGTTCTTGGTAATAATATTAAAAACTAATTAATTATAAAAAAAAATAAAAAAATATTGTAATGAAAACAAATAAAATTATCTCTTGTAAATTAATTTAAACAATTAATTTTGTAGTTTTCATTATTAACTATTCCTATACTATTACTAAGATTGTTTTTAGATGTTTTGTTGTTAACTATAATATAACAACAAAACATCTAAAAAAAATCTTAGTAATAGTACAGGAATAGTAAATAATGAAAATTACAAAATAATTATTTAAATTTAACAATAGTCATATAAAAATGCCTAAAATAAGTTGTAATTGTAATTTATTTATAAGCATTTTCTGTATTATTAAACAGAAATAAATTTTAGTTACTACACAAATATTAATCTATTGTTCATAAATACAATTGGAATATAAATCATTTAAGTTTTGAAAAATTAATCAAAATTCATAATATTAACAAAATTAAACTATAAAAAAATAAGACTAAAAAGGCAATTACACTATATGGATACAACATTCATTTGTGTGGGTGACAATAATAAAAATAAATTATGTTTTTAGGATTACAGTAGTAACTAAGGCTAAAATGGGGTACCCCATTTTAACCAACTCTTGGGTACCCCGTTTTAGACAAAATTAACTATTCACACACAATGTTGTTTTAAAAAACTTTAATTTAACTATTTCCCTTGGTGTTTATTTAAAAACAAAGGTTATGAAGTACTTAATAAGATATAATAATTGCCTGTTTTTAATATTTGAAAGAAAACCGTGAAAAATGCAAATCTGTGATATCGAAAAAGTTTTTACGCTACATGTTAAAAACAATAAATTTGTTTTATGATAAGAATATTTGATAAAGAACAAATATTTAAACATCACATGTTTTGATAAGCATTGTATTGATGAAATACGATTTGATTGTCACCAATCGATTACAGGGTGACCAGATACCACCTATACCCCGTTTTATCCGCCTACCCTATTTTACCCAACTCTCCCCTACGTATATATATATAGAAAATATAGAAATAAATGGCGGGGTGACTTATTCTAATATACGTGTAAACGTATTAATTTAATAATATTATCTTTATCACTGAAATAGTAAAATATAACACGGTAGGTATTCCACTTTGAACGTTGTATCGGCTGCTAATATTATAAAAGTAAAAAAAAAAAAAAAACAAATAGGTGTATACTTCTATATACAGTCGTGTGTAATATCAAAATTTCGATATTCCCATTGATTTCAAATTGTATTTTGAACTCGAGCGATTATAATATTTCGACATGTGCGTGTATGTAGGTACTTAGAACGTAATATGAAAAGTATGGAATCTGAAATAATAATCTTCGACGTGCAAGGTCAAATATTATGAATATTATAATATTGTGAAGGAACAAAGTTGGACTCGTGGTTTCCGCGGTTTTGAAGCCGTATAGGTATATTATATTATATTATATTCGGTAACCCAAGATCGAAGTCGACGTGGATGCATGGTGCGATCGCCATCGGTGAGTGTATACGTAACCGTGTTCATGTAGGCAGGGGCGGTTCCAGAGACTTGGTCGGGAGGGTGCCAAGTCAAAGTTTTGGGATAACTTTATAACAAAAAAACACAAATTTTTACTACCACATAATTACACGTAATAATGTAATTTTGTTTTTAACAATATACAATTTTTTTTAAACACGGTCCTGGGAGGGGGCCCTCCCTGGAACCACCCCAGCATGTAGGATTGTAGGGTATAGGTACCTGTGAGCACTAATCCGATGACCAAGAACAGGGTGCCGAACACGGGCAACGCGATCTGACAATTCGACCCGATGGTTATGCCCCAGACGGACACGCCACCGTCGATTTTCTCCACGGCCGACGGCGAGTGCAGACGTCTCGAGGCTGGCGGACATGACGTCGGTCCGATTTGCCGCAGATCGTCGCTGGACGTCATCCGACCGTGCGGTCGCGACGGATTAACGACGGCGAATGTTCGTGTGCGGAGCCGCACACACAGCGACAGCACGGACGACGGCGGTTCGGACACGAGTAGGCGGACACCGGAACGCTCATGATGACGACGTCGGTCGATATTTTACGTAGGTATAATATCGTCGTGTATCATTCATGAACACTCAAAATATACACACTTGCGTATCGCCCTAGTGACCACGCGAAAGTGCACACGTTACGTGGATACGATTTATATACAGGGTGTACAGACGTATCTGTTCCTGTTAATAATTTATGATCCAGGTACCTATATATATATTACCATATTAGATTCTTAGCGAAGCGAAGAAAGAATAAGAAAAAAAGACCAAAAAGATGACAAAAAAAACCGGCATTTTTCACGAAAACTGAAATTTCGAAGAATTCGATTTCATCAATATTTAACGATAACTCAGGCAATTTTGAAGTTAGAGACGTGAAAATTTTATTGGATGTTCACATAGGTACTATATATATGTGATAGAATTTTGGAATTGTTACGTTAATTTTTCTACAAAATATAAGACTTTGAATATTTTGTAAAATTTCCGTTTTTATGTATATAGATATCATATTTTGGTAATTTTGGGTTTAAGGTCTGAAAATTTTACTGAAGTATACTCACACATAACTTAACATGATATCAAAATATTAGAAAATTCCAAGTCTCATTTTTTTTTTATAGTTCATATTTTTAGTTTAATCGAAAATCTTATAATTCATACGAGTACCTATTCTTCTTATTATTTCTCAATACTTTTACAATAAAAATTAAAGAAAAGCCAAAAAAATTGGAAAATTTTATTGAAATATACTGATGTATATTATATATGTTAACGTATTTCCAAAATATTAGAAAAATCACAAGTTTCAATTTTTTTATATGCGTTTTAAGTTAAAATTTTAGTAACATCGATATTTGTGGTATATATATTTGATGATTCTTATTATTTCTCAATATTTTACAATAATGTAATATAAAATTAACAAAAAATTTTGAAAATTTTATTGAATCTCAAATACATTTTACTTAACTTAAATATTATTACTTATTAAGATTTGTATTTGATTCTTTTAAAACAAGTATAAAAAAAAGGGTCTGGGGTGATCTATCATCTAAATCTCTCCCCTAGTTACGCCACTGCTATATGGAAATGTATCTAGAATTATTGAATTATTATTAAATCGTAAATGAATATGAATTGTTAGGTCTAATATGATGCATAATAATATTGTTTTAATTTATAGAAAATTATATGCCGTGAAAATAAATTTATGGATCTTTAAATATTTTCCTACGTAAATTTATATTACACCTGTGATGTGCTAAAAAGTGATACCATTGATTATAAATGATATTTAACTAAATAATGAATATAATAATATAATGATATTTACTAAATTTCCATTTTTTACATAACTACCCATGTTTAAAATGTTTTACGATTTTGTTGATAAATTTTTCACATATAGTAATAATTGTAGGTATTAAGTAAACATTTCTTTGAAATTAAAAAATACATTCGTTTTTAGTGCATTGAATATTGAAATATACAAATTTCCTTTGAATGTTTTTAATAAACATTATAATTTATAGCTTATACTAGTGTATACCTGCTAATTTGTTGCTTTTATTTTATTACATTCCAAAAGGTGGTTTATTAGTGTATTTCTGATTTCCCAAAAATAAAATTAATTTTTATTATTGTAAGATTGCCATATAGCATTGGAATTTTTATTCAATAATAAAATATATATTGAAATAACAAGTATAATTACATAAAAATTTAACATTTTATAATAGTACTTTGATAAATTCTTAAATAGTTATAATGTATCTATAAAATAAATAACAATATATATATATAAAAAAACAATATCTAATATTTTAATTAGATTATTCTCAAAAAATCTGGAATGACTTAATATTAAATGAATATTTATGTGATTGTTTGGGTACATAATGGTGAATAAATTAGATTAATAATTGACTTATATAATAAAAAATACATAATAACTGAAATAGTTCAATCAATGCTTTGTATGCTGTGTAAAATATTTTTCCATGTGTGTAATCCCTGAAAAAAAAAAAAATATTTTAGAATAATAAATTATAAATCTGAACATTTAGAAATTTGCAATTTATTACTTGTATAATAAACTAAATATACAACAAATGTTTTATTTAATTATTTCAAACTATAATTTAATATTAAACATGATAAAATTAATAATTAATATAAATGTAATATTAATAAATAAAAGATAATATTTATGATTTGTATACATTATGATAAAAGTTAAATTGTTACTACAATCCACAAAATGTATTGTAGGTAAGAGACAATTTATTTGCTAACAGCTATTCTAAATTTTCAATACTACTATAACAATAATGTTATTGACAAATACTAAAACAATATATGGAATTTTATGTCATAAATAGTGAAAGTATAGTAGTTATATGTATTCATAGTACCAGAGGAGGATTTAGCTTTTTTTTATAGCTATAAGCATTTAAGTTTACTACTTTTAATCGAGAATAGTAGTGGGAATATAATATATGTGCGTATTAGATTCCGAATGAAGCGAAGAATGTATTGGTTTTACAATGATGAATCTTTTTTTTAAAATTATAATGAAAATATTATATTATATGAAATAGATTAATTTTTTTAAAAAAATAAATAAATTGAAGTATTAACGATTATCCATAAATAATATATTCCTTTGTATAGTAACACAATATTTAAAACATTAAATTTGTTTTATGCAATTGAGAATTGACTTTAATTATCATAAAATTAATACAGTAATATTTAAAATACATTACATAATTATTTAAATTTGTTAAAAATTTTCATTTTGGTTTTTAATTAGTAAATTATTTTATTACATATTCACAAGGCAACAATAGGCAATAGAAGATAAGATTCAATTGTAAGAAATAAAAAACTTTTCTAATTAAATTATTCATGAGGATATTAATAATACTCTGATTATTGATTAAAATTAAAAAATAAATATTGTATTTCAATGTCAATATCGTATACTAACCAGTATATCGGGTTCATGTGAAAATTGTAAATAATAAATCAAGAAAGTTATAACAGGGAATGTGAATATACAATAAAAGCGAATTTCATTAATATATTACACTAAATTATAATACTTCTTAGATATAAATTGATGTTGAATTGTTATCATTATCTTAATTGAATTATTGAGAACTATGATTAAGATATTTAAAACCTCATCTTAATGAACAATAATCAGTTATTACTTATTGGTTAACATTTCAGCCTAAAAGGTTGTCCAAATTTTACACGGTTATGTTCCAATTTATTTACACATTTTTTGTTCAATATTTATTAATATATAATTTTTGTATTTTTTAGTGTAATCATTATGAATGTAATATTGTACATATCAATAACATACTTTCATATAATATTATATTCAGATAAAATAAAACAAATTTAATTTTGGTAAAAAAGTAGTGCGTTCAATTTATTAAAGTTTAACATAAATATAACAGTCGCGCACACCCACAATATTATTAGTTATTCTTCATTTTAGTTTCTGAGTGAAGCAAAAATGTATTGGTTTTACAATGTGTGTCTTTTTTTTTTTTTATTTTAAGTATGAAGACACTTACTACCCGAAATAATGCTCTGATTTTCATGAATAGCATATGTTTTTGGTTGGAACGTGGATGTAGTTGGTACTTTTAACATAGGTCATTTTCTTGAATTTCTCAGTATTGACCCTATGGGATGGAAAAAACAGAAATTTTGACGAATTCAATTTCAATATTTCATGATAACTCGGGCAATTTTAAAGTTAGAGACTTGAAAATTTTATTGGGTGTTCACATAGATACTTTATAAATGTGATAAATAAATAAAGTACAAACTACATCCAATTTGCAACCGAAAACATATGCTATTCGTGAAAATCGGAGCATTATTTTGGGTAATGCTTTTGGGTATATTTAGTGTCTTCAGGCATAAAAACAAAAAACAAAAATCACACATCATTGTAAAACCAATATATTCTTTGCTTCGCTTAGAATATAAAATTGTGTAATTTACTGAAACTACTTTTGCTAAATTTATTAATTGCTATTATGATTTTTGCAGTATTATTTTGAAATTTAAATTTTATTTACTTTTCGTGATTTTAACTGACATTCTAGTTTATCATAATAAACAGTTTACAATATGCCTATACAATATATCTACATTTATAGATATGTACTTTAAGTTATAAAACTAATATTAATTATAAATTAGGAATAACAATTTAAATTTAAATATTATACAAACCTTTTGGGCGTATTTAGCTTGAAACTCAACATAATCTTTAAGAATTTTCATAAGATCCGAGTCTTTTTGTTTTTCAAATTCTTTGTAATTTTTTAATGATTTTTCAACAAACTCACTAAAATTAAATTTATCATTATTATATTTTATAATTTATAAAAATAAACATATAATAATAATATATACACATTACCATACCTATAATTTACTTGGGCTTCTATTTTCTTATTTTCAAAAACTTCAATTGCAGCTGTATTACGATCAGCTACTGCAGCAGTATAACCAAATAGTCTAGACATTATTCCACTAGTTTCTATAAAAAATTAATTTATTACATAACATAGTATGATATATAATATTATAGACACTCTATTATAAAAAATAATATTTTATATAGTATATACATATTTTAGCAATGAAGTTACAATTTCAATATTAAATAAAAACAAAAAATTTAATTTTGGCTCAATATATCAAAATATTCAAATACATATAAATTTATAAAAACATAATAAATCCTCTTATTAATCTATATTTTAAAGAATATTAGATATGATTAAATAATATTATATATAAATATATATATACATATTTTGATTTTGTAATTATACTAAACAATATTTTATCAATAATTTAAAATCACCTTTGTTGCTTGACATAGTGTTCAAACTATTTAAGTTATAATGTAACAAGTCGTGATTTTTGACAAAAGTTTGCAATGAATTTGTAAAAGCCAAGTATCTAGATAAATAATAGATTTATTCAAAAATAATATATAAGTTCTAATAATATGAATAAATTAATTGTAATATTTTTTAATTTAAATAAAAATGTATAATATGTATTACTCTTTTAATTGGTCCATTATAACTTCTTCATCATCTAATGCTGGACTAATAGCTGAAGCAATTGAGTCCATGTAATGACCTGTTCTCTACAAAACAATTACTTATTATTATTTTAAAAATAGTAGACACATAGTAATGTATAAACATAGGAGTAACTAGGTAGGGGCTTGGGGGGCTTCAGCCCCCCTAACATTATATATAACCCTCCAAACTAATTTAATGACAAAAAAATATAATTTGGTAAACAAATATGATTAATTATAATTAGACGAAAATAATATAATATGTTTACATTAGGCTTATTGTTGAATATAAATATTATATTATTACGAAAATTAACTATAAGTTTAAATTTAATTATTTTTAAAGAGAAGATATTTTTTAGAAGAATTAAAACGTGGGTTAGGTCTAGTATGCAGCAAGACACATTTACAGATATGTCAATTTTACATATTGAAAGAGATATTTCAAATTTAGTTGACATTAAACCAAGTGTTAAATGAGTTTGCTGCAAAAGATAGACAATTTTATTTATAATAATTAATTAGTATTTTAAATTCATTAAAGGATTTATTAAGAGGTATACATTTTTAAACAAATTTAATAGTGTATTAGTAATGTAATTATAAATATGCATATAATAACAATTTTATATTTATATATTTTAAATGTTAAGGAAAATAATTATTATGATATATTAATAAATGTACTAATATAATTCCTAGTACTTATATAGTATATATTTATATATATATATATATAAAGGATGATATTCGAAAAAGGTAGTTACTTAAGAAAAATGCTAGGGAAAATGGTTTGGACTTAGGACTCTAACCCCTCCTAACCTAATGTTCTAGTTACGCCTATATGTATAAATATATATTTAAATTTCTGATTAATACCTGAACTGCATCACCAATATCGTTATCTACAGCACTAAGTTCACTAAAAATTTTACCATAGTGCAAATGTAACATATCTACAGTGTGTAGTTGCTCTGCTTGTCTTGCTCGGTAAGTTAATACTTTATTTATGGAACCCTAAACAAATTTGTCTGATAAATCTATAAATTTATAATATTATAATTATATTATGTACATAGATACCTGTAATTTATTACTATATGTTTTAATTTCTTCAAAACGTTTATCCATAGTTTTACCTCTCATTGATGCATTCATTGCTTTAATGGTATGTTCTGTATCTTTTAATACATCTGAAATTAAATATTATATAAAATATTTTAAATACTAATTAGAAATTATATTTATAATAAATGCTCACTATTAATTGGTTTTGTTGAATCTAACCAATTATCACATTCCCCTAAAAACTTAAGGAAACATTCATCGTAACCTAATTCAGAATGACTCGCTATTCTTCTAAGAAAACTCTCTAGTCTTGCTCGTCTTCTATCAATAAAATCCGGATCCATTGTATCTGATCCAGCTTCACTGTTCCACATGAAAGATTGTTTTTTTTCTGGTAGTGGTGGTACTACCACCCATGGATATTTATCTCCTAGATGTTTATGCAATGTTACAAAATCTGTATAACGACGAGTGGCTAATAATAACTTAAGAATTCCTTTAGATTCAGCCCATTCCTCACTATCAATTCTATATAATGTAGACAATTATTTCATATGTACTGAGTATAAACGAATATATATATATATATATATATATATTATTATAATTACTTAGTTTCAATTATGTACACAGTATAGTATTCTTTTAGACTCATCGTTGGATTCATACGTTTATCTGCTTCTGTAATACTGATACTTCCATGATCTATCAGAGTGTCCGTCTGTATGACAAAATTATAAAACATTACTACTTGAGTTGTAGAAGGTGTAATTATTAGGTATTTTTTCTTTGCGAGTGAAAACATGTTCAGTTTATATAATAGGAACATACTTTAGGTTCGTTAGAGTTATCCATATATTATACTAGATATTGTGCTGTAAAACAAAATAATTAAAATAGTTTTATATAAATCAAAGAAAATATGATTTATTTAAACAGACATTAAATTTAATGTTGCACAATTTTATTATAACAATACGAAATGGTAAATAGTTAAATACGAATATTAACATATTATTACCACAGAATAGAACAAATTATTACAATTTCTAATCTGTTTACTGTTCATCTGATAAGTGATAAGTAAAATATGGTACAAGACAGATCGAAATGATTGTATCCTAAAATGGAAAAATTGTGTCAACTGTTTAGCGTCAAGGATCAATATTCAAGGCCAAATTTAATTGAAAAAAAAAATCACAATTTCACACAATAGCCAATTGCCAAGGTTAGGTATGCCAATAGGTATTTCAGTATTAAAGAATAAGTAGAATTTAGAATATAGATTTTCAATAAAAGGTTGGCAAATTATTTGGATTTAGAATTTTATTATGTATTATTCAGTAGCAACTAGCAATCGTGTCGTCTTCTGAAGATGACGAGTTTTGTATTGTGTCATATTGGTATCGACACCGTATTACCGTAAAATTAAAAAAGGAAAGGAAATATTGGATACATCCATACATATTACATACAAAATATAATATTAATCGTCGAATATTTGTTGCCGCTAATGAATTAATTGAAGTTATATAAGCATGGATATTACTCTACAGCTTTAACTAATTTTATAGTTAAATTTTTTCTTCTTTTGTTTTTGCCATATTGTCAGTGATATTTGGCAAATAATAATATAATTAATTATGATATTGTAAAAAGTCATATGGTTGACTAGGCAACTTTTATCAAGCGACTGACAGCACTAGTCGCACGCGATTAGTTGCTTTCGTGTTATGTCGTATAGCGTCGATGGGAGGTCTCCGATATATTAACCCGTGTTTTATTAAATAAACGATTATCACATGATATTTATAATCGCATTGCGTTGCGTTGCGCTAGTGGGATGAGGGCTTTAGTCTATATCATCTTATTAATGAACATAATACATAATATTAATAAACATTAAGGAATAAAAATAAATAATTTCAATTGAAATATTTTATTTACAAATTGTATTTTACATGGTAATAAAATCATGTATTTTACTAATAATTATAATTCTTAACTAAATACCAAATTATAGAAAAATGTATATGTATTTAATTTAATACTAAATAATTTTACATAGTTACAGGTATAACAATTATTTTCATATTTAACCATTATAAATTAATATTTACACTTTGAATTGAAAATAAATATTTACAACACGATTTCTTCTTGATAATTTTTACTCTTAAAAAAGACTAAGAGGACGTCCTTGACAAAGGTAGAAGGATAGAGTCAAGGACTTGAGGGAACTTGGAATAGAGAATGGAGCAGAACTAGCAAGAGACAGACAGGTGGAGGCAAATTGTAGTTGTGGCAATGGGTCTAAATGGTCTTTAAACTACATCTCGAAATTATACTCATTAGCATTAGAATTTATACTCTGGAGAATTGGGGTGTCCATAACTTCACTAAGTTATTTGTACTTCCATAAACAAAAGAATTATTAGAATCAAAAGTGGCACAATGGACTGGATATGATGTGTCAATTGAGTTAGGTAAAGTGTTGACATTTACTATATCAATCATTCTTATTCCATTCCTTGTTGGGAAAAAGGCAATATCTTCTTTTAAGTGATCAGTAACGGCAGATTGGTAGTTTCCATTATAATTTAAACATGGTAATACACGTTGATAAACATTGGGAAGCAGTCGTCCAGAATTAGTTTCCCTAAAATTAAAAATGAAAAAAAAAGAAAAAGATTAGCGATAATCGATAAATATTTTATATTACATAATTAATAAATTTATTTAATGAAAAAAAAAAAATAAATTATGCAATATTTTGTAATTTTTATTGAATAAGAATTCATTAATTTATTATAATTAATCCTTGATATTTTGCTAACTTTAACATCAGGTATGACAATTCATTATAATATTATGGCACTCCTATGTGCATACTTAAATGTTTAAAACTATCAAGGTATTCCTAAATAAAATATTAATTTAATTTTAATGTAAATTCTTAATTAAAAGTTTGTTAAATTATAAAATAATGGATATCAAGTTAATAATTATGATAATAAATATAAGTATATATATATATCACTCTCACCAAGTTTTAATATCACCTAGTTCAGCCATAGAAATAATATTATTTCCATTATTATAAAAATGTACAGAAGCGACTTTACTAGAATGACTTGGTTTTGTGTAAAAAGAATCATTGTATTTTAAAATATATTTTTTATGAAATCGAAAATCCCATAAATATATATTTTCATTAAGTCCTGTAATATACTGTAATTCATTGTTTGGATTCCAACAAATAACGCGAAATGATGGGTCTAGATTATCATGCTTGAAAGTCATAACAATAGTTCCATTACGTATATCAATTATAAATACTTGTCCCATTCCTGTAACTTTAAATTAAATATGATGCAATACTTAATCTTTTATATTAATACGATTTCAGTAATAGTTACCAGCAACATATTTTTTTGAACTATATTGTTTTGCAGCAATTATATGATTCATTGTTATAGTTGGCATATCAATAGTTTCAATAATGTTAAAACTGGTTACATCCAAAAATTGTATACAATTTCTTAAACCAATCGTAATTATAGAATTGTCCCATAGCCAATGTACCGAATGAGGCGGTTCTAAACTTTCTTTAATCTTATGTGGAATATGAAATATTGTTATTAATTTAAATTCATCAAGTTCTTTTGAAACATCATAAATTATTAAATAATAATTTTTGCGAAGAGTTAATAACCTGAAAATTTAAAAGTAGGTAGTATTTGTTATATATATTATATTATAACCAAGGCTGGAACTTTGCGCTAAAAAATACTAAAATATGCGCATACATATGCATTAAAAAACATCAAAATTGGCGGTATAATATGCAGTAAGAAATTAGAAATACTATGAAATTTATTGAACAACATAAATTTTACATACAAAATATAAAAATTTAAGTTGGGTACATGAAAAAAAAAATTACCTACGGTAATACAATTTATATTTTATATTATGGTACAAAATATTAATATAGTGATAAATTTGTATATAAATAAATACAGGCCAGTCGGCGAGTTCTCAGTACTACAGAGATTAAATAATATTGTTCAGTGGACCAGTGCATTGCGTGCCGGAGCAATACAATAATATGAATTATGAATTAATTAATTTTGTGAGTCAAACAATATAAAACTTAGAATTAGAATTTTGGTAGCCATATATCTAATATTTTTTTGTTAAACTATAAATTTCTAAAAAAAATTTGTTAAATCCATGAAATATGCATATAAATGTTCTTAAATTCAAAATATGTGAATTCGTACAAAAAATAACAAAATATGCAAAATTATGCAACAAAAATTTTTAAATTTTAAATGTACATAATATGAATCAAATTGTATTGAATCAGAAATACAATATACACTTTCTAGACAAATATGTAAATGCCTAAAGTTCTGAACCTTGATTAAAACTATTTTTTTGTATTTAATATTATATGTAGACTAAACTGTTAGAATATGTTACATTATTTTAAAAGAAAGAATATTCGACTTGGGAATTATTTGCTGCTATGGACCAACCAAGGACGGACAGGGTGAAAAGAAAAAATAATTTCTGGAAGAACTTCATAGAGCATACGACGATATCCTGGGACACTGTATAAAGGTGCTACTAAGTAACTTTAATGCCAAAATAGGAAGAGAAGAGACATATAAACCTACAATAGGATCTGAAAGCCTCCACTACATCAGTAACGACAATAGAACTAGACTAATAAATTTGGCAATAGCGAAAGATTCCCCCAAAGACATCCACAAAAAAATATGGATATCTCCAGACGGACACACAAAAAATCAAATAAACCATGTATTAATACATAGATAAAATCCACAGAGGATGCATCAATAATGTAAGGAGCTGCAGAGGCGTGGATGATGATTCCAACCTATATCTATTAATAACACAGTTCAAGCTAAAACTATCATGTAGATGGAGAAGTCAGAAACTCAAAAACAAAGAAGTAGCCAAAAAAAGAACATTTAATTCAGAACAAATTAGCACAAAACACAGGTACACACAGAAAAGATGGGGTTGAATACCAATGGAGTAGAGTAACACAAGCAATAAAGGAATGCACCACAGAGGTAGGTGGTCGCATGGATAGAGAAAACAAAGAGAAAAGACTGGTTTAATGACAAATGACTAGAATTAACAGCAAAAAAGAGTTATACTAAGATATATAATGATACAAAATAACTCAGATGAAAGTAGGAAATAATTTAAACAAGGGAAGAAAAAACACATGCAACGCTTAGAATAGAAAAAAGCAAGGGAGGGATACAGGTGTGCAATCATAGTGTTTAATTTTTGCATGGATTACAATAGAGAAGAATGGAATATGTTTATGATGGAAGCATTGGACCTCAATCGGCCATTGAGCTATTTATGATGATGATGAGACTAAACTATCCTTAAACTAATAGACTATACTTAGAAAAAAATTATATTTAAATACAATTTTATACCATTTGCTTTCTATAGGATCTATTTCCATGTATACAATTTTATCTGTATGACAATTGAATTCAAAATCACTTGTCTCTATTGATAAATTTTGTGATTTATCAAATGAAAAAGCAATGTGATTTATTTCATTAATAATTGAACGCCGTTTAAATTCAAGAGGAGATATTTCTCCTGTAGAACGTTTCATATTTAAATTTAAAATACAATTCTGTTTTCTCTTCTATAACAAATAATGTATATTTTTTAAAAAATGAAATTGTTTTGCTTAAAAATTATTTTCAAACAAAAAAACATATGTGCCAAACTTTTATAAAATGTTTTAGAATATAATTATAGTCTAATTTCTAATTTATTAGAATATAATAATATAACACTTTTGGTTTGATTTGGTATTTATTAATAAAAAGTGTTCAAACTCTATATTTATTAAAAATAGTATAATCTAATAAATAATGAAACATGTGTTACAATATTAAATCAAACATGTATCATTTTATTGAATGTGTATACATTGACTCTGAGCATTGAGCGATTGTGATGAGCGGTGAGCGATGTGATGTTTTTATTTCAAGATAACTTGAATCTACTTTAAATTTGGTGTTGTTAAGCGTTGTATTTATATTTTGCATTGTTATTAATTAAAAAAATGTTTTATAAAACATTATGTGCTCTCAGAAAGTACATTTTACAAATGTAAGTCGAGAACTTATATCAGAAATTTATTTATATATTTTTATATTTTATTTATTTATTTATTTATATCTGAAATTTTTTTCTTTTTAGTTTAGAGGCATAGTCTTCGTAAAAATGAATTTTCGAACAATAAAATACCATAATAATAATAATAGTGCCATGGTGCTCTACATCACTACACTAAAATAAAATAATGTTGTAAACAACGCTCATCTCTTGCTGTTTAATATACACACTTCACAGTTCACCGATCAATGCTTGCCGCTCATCGCCTACCGTTCACCGTGCAACACTTTCCAATGTGCACGCGGTCTAAGGCAAGCACGTATACAAAGGAGGACTTTAGGGGTTTATATCGCTGAAATATTTCGAAAATTATAGTAGTTAATAAACAAGTATTAAATATTGATATTTACAGTAAATTTTATACATATAATTAACTTGATGAAACCTATAAATTCCTTGAAATTTTTTTTGTGTACGTGCCTGGTATAAAGTATAGTAATTTAAGATATTGGATATTTTACTTGAGATATATGTATAGTTGATTTAGGCTGTTCCATTTTGATATCAGTTGGCCTCAAAGAAATGATTTACGTTATGTATTTATATATATATATATATGGAAATGGTTGTATCTATGATTACCAGGAGAATATTGTTAATTATTCTATAATTTCTGTTGAATTAAAATTATATATTAAAAATTGTGTTGATCACCAATAACTATGAAAGTATTAAGTATGGAAAACTGCCAGTATATTCCAGACACCGTGACCACTATGGTCGCGACTCGCTAGTAATGACTCTGATTGAATTTGACTAAATTACATACAACATGCCATATAGGATATAGCCATATAAGTACAACACTATTTTTATTTCTGATTTACACTTGCACGTTGTACGTATGATTGTTAAATTCACGATGAACCAAAATTAATTATACTATGAAAACGTTAAATCTTAAATGTTAATAATGTAATTATTACTTATTACTTTTAAAATTAAACAAAATTTAAAGTATCATAATTTAACACCTTATCATCATGCCTTATGGCTTATACAACAAAGAACAAACAACTACAGTCAGCGCTTGGCCAAAAATGTCAACTTTTGCTAAATACATCATACAACGACAATTAAATTATCGTATTTAGCATGACAAAATAGATAGGTATGTCAGCAACATTCATGTTTTTCACCAATTATGCGCACCACGCCTACTGTAGTTCTCCTCGTTTCATTGGTTGTGAATCTAGTGATATTGTACAATCACAGAGTAGATTAACAATCATATAAGGTTACCACCAAAATATAAAATATATTTTCTTTAAAAAACTATATATACAATATTATAATTATATGTTTCTCGTGCATCGTGCTTATCATTTATTAACACACGAGTTATTAATTTATAAAAAAATATTTTATATTTTAAGTAGATATAATAATAAATATCCATATTTATGTCAATCACATAATAAGGAAACAAATAGTTGGATAAATTATATTTCAAAATGTAATTTGACTAGTCCATCAGAAAATCTGTTTAAAGCTGTTCAACAAACAGAAAAAGATTTTATAAATTTACACGGAGATACTCTGTTAAAAACTCCATACATTTTTAAAACTTTATAAATTATTGTTATGCCAAAAATTAAAGAATTAAATATACCCGAAGAAGTACTTTACTGTATCATAAGAACTCGAACATATATAAGATTAAATAATATGAACAAAAAATTAAATACTAAACAATTCAAAAAAAAGCAGACACATTAAAAAAAAAAATTTACAAGATAAACTAGAGTAAAAAAAAAATGTAAATTGTAATTACTTATTTGTAATTTAATATTGTTTGACTTCAAATAAATACAATTACAATATTTCAATCTCAATGTATTATCATATGTTTTCATTATACTCGTATATTATAGATAATCGCACGGTTGTACATACAAACGTGGATAATGGATATTAAATGTTCATAAAAATGAACAGCCAATAACAAGCGGAGAACTACGCAATAGACGAGGTGTGGGGTGGTAATCACCCGGGTGCGTATCATTAAGTTGCTGACATACCTATCTATTTTGTCATGGTATTTAGCACATAGACATAATGTATCCATAGACGTATTCATAGAAAAGAGACGTATTCTAGACGTATATGAATATATCGTACAAAAATTTTCCTTCTCATTCGAACTATGATAACACCATTGAGATAGATAACAATGTTATCTGTAACAATACTGGTTTTATCCACGATTAAAGATACATATATTTCCAATACCACAGAATAGAACAATACCGACAATGTAATATCAAAAAACGTCAAAATTTCACGACCAGGAGTCGGTTTTCGTTAATTTTGAAAAAGTTCCGGAAAGTGGCGCCGCACGTAACATATATCGTTGGAAAGTCGTGATATTTCGACGTTTTTTTATATTACAATATCTATATCGGTATTCGATAATTTTGTGCTTCTAGGGAAAAATTGAGTAGATTATGGGATAAATATAGGCGGATTGAAAATTTTCTTGGCTTTCCAACGATATATGTTTAGAGCGGCGTCACCTCTCGGAACTTGGCGAAGAAAAATAAAAATTGACGTCGGGTCGTGAAATTTTGACGTTTTGTTATATTATTGGTTTTTGGTATTTACCTATTCACTTATAGTCAGAAAAATATGATTTTTATTTTCTACACATAGTACGTAGGTACAATGGAAAATTTTATTGTTAAAGGATCATATTTAATTAAATTAAACATTTTTCTGTTTAATTTATGTACATTTCTATTTAATATATTACATGTACTGCTATCTAGCGTAAAAATATATTTGATTTTTGTGATGAAATTATATTATATTCAACTCCTTAAAATTATTTCGATGCTACCACACATACACCATTTCTTATCAAAAAATTTTTGGCAGCCAACTTTGTCAGCTAACTTCACGCACGTAATCAATTAAGTTTATTGTTTTTACTTTTTAAGAACTTTTTAGGTAATTAGCACTTATTTTAACCATTTTGTCATTATATTTGCGTTTGGAGATATGGACGTGCTTCGTCCAAAGTTATTTGTCATTTGCGGTCGACAATATCGTTTAAATACTGACGATTATTGTCCAGTCGATAAAGATAATGTTGAATCTCAGATGAATAGTAATGAAAATCTCCCATCATATGTGGAAAGAGACGGTGAGTTATCATAATTTTACTAAATAGTAAATATTGTAATTTATTGTCTATTGTCTAATAAATTGTATTGTTTTCTTTTATTTACTGTGTGTCTGTGTCTGGTGTCATTTACACATATGAACAAAAAAAAAAGTATATACCACCTTGTGATTAAGTATAACTATGAAGCTAAAATATCGCTACCTATATAATGTATATTAGTATATTTTCATCATAAATACGTATTATAAAATTAACCTTATGTAATTATATTTATTTTATAATATACCTACTGGTTATACCTATTGTGTGTGAAATAAATTATTATTTTTTATTCTATATAAATTTTTCATTTTATAGATACGGAAGACGAATGTGATGATTTAAATATTTACAAAGATGGAGATCGATATATTCTAAAATTAGAAGTTCCAAAGTAAATGTAACATATAAATTGTAGTTAATATTAATAAGAATAACATGGAAAAAAAATAAAAAAATATAAAAAATAAATTCATATTTGAATGTAATTGGTTCGATAATATAATCTTTAATTATAAAAAATTTAAAAAATATTGATATAACTTAGGTGCATTTTTGATGTTTAATAAAATACAATCATCATGCAACAAAAATGTCAACATTTTTCTTTTTACTTTTTAAAAATACAGTTTGAAAATATTTAAAAATAGAAGTTCTTTCATTATTCATCATTTAATTTTATTATTATCCTTATATAAATATATTTTTAATCTTTTATTCATCTAACATGAAACTTATTGGGATTTTATTTATTCTAGTGTATTTTATGGATTGATCATTGGTAGAAATCGCGAGACTCTTAAAAATCTTGAATACCAAACAAAAACAAGAATTAAAATACCAGGACCTAAAGATAATAAAATAATAAGTAAGTACAATCAAAGGAAATTAGGACATTTGATATTAGTTTCATTTTATTTTATTTAAGTAGGTATTTTTTTATTTTTAATTTTTAAAGTAATAGTTGATTGCATTTAATGTTCTTTATAAATTCCAAATTATCTCTATTGTTTATACTGTTATTCTATATATTATATAATATAATAATCTGTGCTATTTCACTAAATGGAATACAATTTATTATGGATGTTATAAATTACCTATAATATGGTAATTTTTAAGGAAATATAAATTAAAAATATATGATATCATTATAAATGTATTAAATTTTAAATATAAAAAAATGAAGTATAATGTATTGTATATATAGGTATATTTTAAATGCATTTTTATATTTATAAATTATTTTTTATTTATACGAGAGCCAAATAAGTAATGCACACTGCACAGTCATGATTTTTTCGAAACTGGAAAGAGATGATTGAAATTTGAAAAATAAAATATGATAGTATACTTCTTTAGTTACAAATTTATATTTTATACCTTTATTTTTAAATTTAGTCACCATTTACAGATATACATTTCTCCCAATGTACCACAAGTTTCTTCACACCATTACTGAAATATGTAGTTGGTCTCTCTTTTATTCAAGACTTCATTGCTTCCTTGACTTCTTCATCCGATGTGAAGTGAGTACCTTTCAGGTCTCTCTTAAGTCTCAAGATCTGGGAAGAAATGAAAGTTACAAGATGCCAAATCTAGTGAATACCGTGGGTGTTGAATGACCTCGAATTTCAACTGTTCAAGAGCAGTGGTGGTTGCAATTGATGTGTGAGGTCGGGCGTTATTGTGCTGCAACAAAATGGTCTTAGTTGATTCACGAATGTGACACACGCGCTGCATTAGTTTTTTCAATGTCTCAATATATCGGGCAGAGTTTATACTTGTCCCCTTTTTCAAGTAATCCGTAATCACAGCCCGTTTTAATCTCGTTGACATTACGTCCAAAATAGGCTCCATTCTGATACATACTGAATAAGTGATTAGAAACAAGTCGAGTGATGTTCAAGGGCAATTTCCCAATTATAAAGGATAAAAATAGATATTTTTTGACAACAAAAATAAGTCGTTATTTTAATATGATTGTAAGTTATCGGCAATTGTGCATTACTTATATTTCGCTCCTCGTAATTTATTTTAACCTAATATTTTATTATCTAACAATGAAATTATGAATAGACATACATTTGGATTGCTAAATTACCATTTTTTTTTTTAGTTTATGTTTTTATCTATGAAATCTATATAAATTTTATTAAAATTAATATTTAGTTTATATAAGTATAATTGTGTTTTTATTGTTAGCTATAAAAGGGAAACAAAGAGGACAGATTATTGCTGCTAAATCGAAAATTGATGCAATCATTAAGAGGGGCCGACTCAAGCAAAGTATAACTCATTTTATATCTTTACCAATGGTTAATGATGATGTAATTGATAACTATTTAAAATTTAAAGTAACTATATTTATATTATTTATTTACAATATATAACATGATATATAATATTTCTATTTAACTGAGGAACTAATTTGCATTACTTCCTCTCAGGTTAACACTTTAAAAATTAATTGTTGATAATTATTATTTTTTAATAATAGAAAATAGTTCTTGAAGAATATAGCAAATTTCATGGAATTAATGAATTTCTATTTCAAGATCAGTTTAGACTTCATTTAACGATTACCTGTTTTGTTTTATGTGATGTAGTTGAAATAAAGAAAGCTGTAAAACTAATGGAAGAATGTGAAAAAACTGTAGTCAAGTATAAAATTAAACACACCTATATATAAATAAATATAATATTTAAATTCAGAATTAAAATTTAAAATTATTATTTTATAGACCTATGAATATTATGCATTCTTTAGATGTATTAATACAAGGATTGGATATTATGAATGATGATCCATCTGAAGTGAATGTTGTATATGCTACAGTGAAAAGTCCTGAAATTCAAATATTAGCTGATAAAATACAATCATTCTTTCATGATTGTGGTAAGTATATAATTTGTTTAAATTTTTAAAAAAAATTTTATTGTGTATAAATTTAGATTTGGCCTTACAACCAAGAAGTGATCATGTGAAATTACATGTTACATTAATGAAATCAAGTTTTACTGACTATCAAAATAGTATTAATGGAGATTTTACCAGTAAACAAACTAAGCTCACTTTTGATGCAAGGAAAATAATAGAAGTAAGATTTCTAAAATATGCATTAAACTATAAAATTATTAATACATATATTATTTGATTAGAAATTATTTTTATTTATTTATTTTAATATAAATAACCATTAAAATATAATAATAAATATAATTTTGTCATTTATTCTATGTTTGTAGGATTTTAAAGATTTTACATTTGGAACAGTACGTTTGACAGACATCCATTTATCACAATCTCAAACAACTGATTCTAATGGATACTACAAATCATCATTTGTTATTAAACTTAATTAATAATTATAAATAACAATATCACTTTTTTGACATAAAATAAAAAACTAGAACATTGTTTTATATAATTATTATTAAATGTGAATTAATTCTACTTGTGTAACTAAATTGAGGTAATTGATAAGACTGAGTTTTTATGGGAAATTATAATATTATATTATAAATAATTATACTAATATGATATCTAAACCAATTCAAATAATCAATAATCATTAAAACAAAATAAATTAAATAATTTTATGTATTGTATTTCAATACATAAGTTAATGAAAGTACAAATTGTTTTGCATTTTGAAATATGTATAAATCTTTTAATTATATTTTTCACATCTACATATTGATTTAATACTTTTATATATTTTTTAGAAATATTAAATAGATTTATTAATTTTATTTGTTATTTTTTTAAATTAAAAAATCTTAAACATAAAAAATTAATTTGTACATATAACATTTTGAAATTGCATTCTTAAGCTAGTCAAAAGACAAAACGCGTATTGTTTGTATTGTATTTATAGCACTAAAGGCCGGTTTACACTTGTCAAAGTAGCCACGTTCGTCAACCATGAATTAGTGGCACAGATTCTACTTTGATATGATCCGATCCGTACATTTTATACCCTCATGTATCAAAATTCTCGTACGTGGCAAGAACATTTCTATTCTTATATTAACTAGTTATTGTCTTTCTTTTAATTACATTTTATTTTTCTAAAAATCTATAAAGTAGTGTAAACACTGTCATCAGTGCTTGAATCAAAGTTACACAAATTTGTGGTTTATGGACGTGGATACTTTGACAAATGTAAACCGACCTTAATTAACCGTATTTTGTTAAATAAATATATAATATATATTATGTAGGTCATTAATTAAAAAAGGCATAATAATTAAAAAGAAGAGCTGATAATCAATAATATAATTGCCTGAGTTATCGGGAATTATTGATTTCAAATTCGTCGAAATTTCAGATTTCATGAAAAATGTCATTTTTCTATTGCATAGGGTTAATTTTGAGAAATTTGAAAAATGATCTAAATAAAGTACCAACTACATCTGCTTTCCAACCAGAAACATATGCTATTCATGAAAATCGGAGCATTATTTCGGGTAGTAAAAGGTGTCTACAGACATGAAAAAAAGGACACATCATTGTAATACCAATAGGTACGCTTTGCTCAGAATCTAAAAATTTTTTTTGTTTATATTATTATTTTATAATTAATATTTAATAGATATAAATATATTATTCAAGAAATGTATCTTTTCAATCTGAAGATAGAAATTATAGATTGTTTATTATTGCTCAAAAATAATAATTAGTAAATTAGGTATATTGAAATCTGTAATTTTAATGAACATCACATTATGTAATATGTGCAGTGACAGCCAAAACATGAATTTGTCCGTAACATGTTGGCAGCTGACCAGAGTATAAAACTAAATTATATTTTATATACATTTTAAAGGTACGTTTTCGCCTGCGCGATCGCGACCGCAATTTGCGATTTATAATCGCGCGACTGCTGATACAATGTAAATTAAATGTAGTTGGTTTCCCTTGCGCGGCCAGCGATTTAAATTTGATCGCGGTCACGCCGCGATCGAATTATTATTTTGCTAACAAAAATATGATATGACACTGACTCATTTTATGATTGACTGCTGGTATTGTTGGTCGTGTATTACTACAATGAGTGCTCCAATGTTTAAATTTAACAAAATTGAAGATGAAGCACCATTGAATGTGTATCTAAATATTCAATATCAGGCAATATTGGATTTATGGCTATGTCGTCTCGTATTAAATTCAAAATAAAATAAAATTGATTACGGTTTTGTTTTAAATGGCGATTTATTAAAATTTCATTAAACCCTTCTGTGTTTCTTCATTTCTTGTTATTTATAATTCATTATTTTTTTCTTCTTTTTGATGTTAAGTGGTTTAGCAAAATATTATCATCTTCTTCATCAATTAATATAAATTTTAGTAAATCGATTGTATCCATAGTTTTTTTTTTTTTTTTTAAATTAAGTTACCGTTTATTAGCGCGAACCTACTTTACACATCAAAATATTGAGTGCAATTGAATGATGCAATATAAAATACAAATTACATTATTAAATTTTTCGTTCGCGATCGCCGATCGCCCAGAATAAACCAAGACGACGCGAACGCGATCGCGCAAGCGAATACGTGTAGGTACCTACCTTAACATTTTATTGTCTCAAATTCTCAATGACGATTGCGATAATGTTTTTGTTTTAAAATTACAGTATTTCAATATTTCATTGACATAATCATTATAAAGTAATAAGTAATATTTATTTGTTCATAGGTCAGTAGGTACTTTAAAAGTTTAAATCACTTTAGGGTTATTTGGAAGCCAAAAATAATTTGATGAAGTAATAATTATTATTATGAATAGGTATTTAGACAGAAAGTATAATTATTAAAGAAAAAAATAGGTTATACCTATACCTACTAATATTTCACAATAGGTGGTCACTGCCTCACTGGTCAATTATTCATTAATTTATGTATAAATCTCAGTGGCGTATTTGACTTAGTTTTATGGGGGAGGGGGATACTAAATTTATGAGCATTATACACTAGGTATATAAGAGCAATATTTTTTTTTTTTTTTTTTTTATAAATATGATTTTACTATTGGATACATAGGTACCTATACTGGACAATTTATACTTGCATTTCTTACATCTCTTAAGAAAGATAAATAAAATAATATAACTTAAATTACAGTAAAAAAATATTTATTAAATTAGAAAATCAACATTTCTTTTTTTCATGGCGGAAAATTTATCAACAATTCAATCAATATTGATGTGTATTGATCGATGCACATGCATTAAAGCCAATCCGCTTAATCTATTTTGCCCCATTGTTGATCTAAGCCAGGTTTTTAATCTACATAAAATAAATTAAAAATGAAAATAAAAATAAAAAAATATATTAATGTCAATTACATAATCTAAACTTTTTTAAAAACAGAAGATAATATTCAGCCACCATGAACAAGAAAATATTTTCAGCAAATTTTATCTGTGATATTTTGAATAATACTAAATACCTAAGATACTTTTAAATATATTTTAATAATTTATAAGAATTTTGATAGCAAATTATTGTAAGGCTTAGGAAAAATATTTTTAAAATTGCAATAGCTGAAGCATTATTTAAATATGGTTAAATACTAACTATATAATATTAATATAGGTACCTACTATATAATATAGGTACTTTTTATTGTGTATGATAATATTGTTAATAAAATAGTAACATAATGATAACAATTTTTTTTTTAACTTTCGTAATAATTTCTTAGTGTAAATTGATTTATATATACAAACAAAAACATATAACATGGTTAATGGGGGGGTGACCCCTCCCCCTCAAATATGCCACTGATAAATCTATATATATAATTTAAATTATGACAGTTGAAATTCATATAAATGAAACAATTGAATTTAAATTAAATAATTTAATAATTATTTAATTTGATGTGTTTGAATTAAATAGTTTAAAATTAAAATAATACTATTATTATATTATAATAATAATATTTAATTTATAATTAAATACCTAGTCGAATATTCAGTTTTCGTGAAAAATGCCGTTTTTTCGTAATTTTTTTTTTGTCGTTTTTTCTGTCGCATGGAGAAATTCGAAAAATGATCTAAATAAAGTACCAACTACATCCAATTTACAACCGGAAACATAGGTAGGTATGCTGTTCCTATGTTGTTCGTGAGAATAGGAGCATTTTTTGGAGTAATAAAAGTGTCTACAGAATAAAAAAAAAAAAAATCACACATCATTGTAAAACCAATACATTATTCTCTTCGCTCAGAATCTAAAAGTGCAAAAATATTATGTAATTTAGCGGGAATTGAATTACGCACTAATAATTATTTTATATTAACGCACTCTTATGTTACAATACGCGGTAATCCGGTAACGTCAGTGATATTTTTCTTTAAACTATAAAAAAAAATTAATAGTAATAATAATAATAATAATAATAATAATAATAATAATAATAATAATAATAATAATAATAATAATAATAATAATAATAATAATAATAATAATAATAATAATAATAATAATAATAATAATATTAATAATAATAATAATAATAATAATAATAATAATAATAATAATAAA
>JAIUCT010000017.1:9493384-9595729 GCA_021307375.1 Tetraneura akinire | reverse complement strand
TAATAATAATAATAATAATAATAATAATAATAATAATAATAATAATAATAATAATAATAATAATAATAATAATAATAATAATAATAATAATAATAATAATAATTTGGGTGTATCGGAATAATGAAAACAAAACGATTCGATATAACTACGTAATATATTTTTACAATAACATAATGTAATGTGGTAAAATGTAATAATAATATATTTTATTAACCGACGACGAGCGTAAAAATAAATACCATCCGCTCGCACGCCTCGGCGATTAATGATTGTATTAATAACGCTATCCTGCTATCCTCTTCTCGCCGCGCGCGTTCGATGGGTCGCGTTTTCCTGACGCGCAGATTCACATCATAAAAATTTTACGGTTAATATTTGATCGCAAAATTGACGCGAGTTTGATTATTATTTATTTGATTATGATATACAATCGTTTGGCCTTTGAATACGAAATGATTGCGTTCGTACGGGCGTTTTCGTATTCGCACGCCGCATGTCCGCAACGCACCGCAACGTACCGCAATGATTGTTGGGAGTTTGGCACGGATCCCGGAGAGCCCGCCGTGTTACGCGACCCAACTGTTTGCATAATATTCGGCCGTTATTATTATTTACCATGTTATCGCGGTGAAAATGACGAACGCGGCCGTCGATGTACCGGTTTTTTATCGATTTTTAATTTTTTTTTCTCCTCGCGTTATTTGGATCCGCGCACGCTGCACTTTAAACGCGATTTATTTCGTCGTCGTCACAAACTCGCAAACGGCATAATATCTAAATAATTATATCAAAGTATAATACGTATTTACATAATATTATATTATAATATTTGGTACGACACGAGATAATAATATTTTTGTTTTTCGCTCGCGTGCGCCGTCCGACAGGTGGTCGGACCGTACCTGCGCGCCGCAGTCGCGACCGTTCGAAAATTTCGAAATTCGTCGCGAGTTTTCGGCGATTTCCGCGCAACGTGGGCGTAGGTATAACAAAATACGATATCGTATATTATTTCGTAATGAATCGTCGTCGTCAATAATTGTACGCGTCGCATAATATTATGGAACCGATACAGGTAACGACGAATTAACAATAATATACGCGTACCGTTTGGCCGCCCCGCGTTTTCGAACGGAACGCGGGGTGCGGATAGAGGTTCGAGCCGCGCGCGCATTATCGGAAAAATATACGCAATATGCGCGAACGGTACACACAGCTGCAGCCGCGCGGGTATATACCAGCAACACTCGGTCGCGCCTGTGCAAACAGTACGCCATAAACCGTTTCACCAACCGTTTCTTGTGGTTATTATTATTATTTTTATATATATATATATATATAATATATAAACATTTATATTCCGTACCGTCGTCGTTTAGGTGCGTGCGAAAACGTAAAACGTATTGTTCCGTTACGATATTATATTATTTTGTATTCAAATAATAAGAATATAATAATTCGTATAGCGCGTTCGGTGATCAGGTCGCGGGTTTCGTTTGTAAAAAGAATAAAAAATAAAAGCCGTTGGACGTTTCGATCCGCGCCGAAATATGGTCTCGAAAAAGCCGAGCACGTGGTCCGTGACTCTAGACAGGGACAGCAAGTCCAGTCCGTGGGGCATCCGGTTGGCCGGCGGAGCGGATCTCAACACTCCGCTGATCATAACCAAGGTATGTAAATTTCGTATTTTTCTAAACAATATAATAATATTCTAAATTGTAAAATGTGTGTGTTGATTATGTTTTCTAACGTCACCGCCAGAATTTGCTGAGCTCACCCTAACACGTTATTGAAAAAAAAATAATAATAATATTTCCACTGGTATTTTTAAAGACTTTTCCAAAATATATGCGGTACATATCTTCCAAAGTTTCAAATCTATGCACACGTACACCGATAAAACAAGAACAACATTATGACGTTTGACGTCTCTGGTCACCCTTATAAGTTAATTATTATTATGGCCACATTTTATGATTACGTTCAATTCTGTTTCTGAGTGCGATTATAATATTATGTTAACATAACATACACGTCTATTATAATATTATATTTTATATCTAATAATTACTACGCGTTTACGTCGTGTGTACTATTTTATATTAATTAATGTAAATAATAATAATATTATTATAACGTTATCGATTCGGCGAGTAATAATAATTTCCTTTTGGTTTTTTACTATGCATTACGCATCAAATTCGACAAAATATGCAATAATTATGTCAAATTTTAATATTATGATCTTCTATTTTAAGATATTCGATTTCTATTCGGTATACTGTTTGAGGTTTGACTGTTTTATGTATTTTTTATTCACGTCGCGTTAATAGCGCGCGTTCATTTTGTTAAGAACAATATTATAATTATACGTATATACATTGTAATAAATAATAGCACCTGTTGTACACTCGTGTATAAATAGACATTTCGATGTTTAATATTTTTACCTCCTATGCCTGTGCCATATCATGTAGGTACGCTTGTATGATGTTCATAGACGAATTTAGAAATTTGGCGCCCTAGGTCAAAATACATTTTATCGCCCCATATGCATCTTTCTATTTAAAATAAATTTATAAATATTAAAAAAAAATAATAATAACAATAATTATATTACTGGTTATACGTGTTTAAAATCAACAGCTTTATATAAACTTATAGAATAATTATATACTGACATATTTTTGAGTAAATTTTTATTATAGTCTTTAACGTCGAGCTTTTTGATTGGCAAGTATAGTGATAATATCACATGTAAATATGTAATATAAATATTATATGAATATAAATATATAATTCAACTTATATTAGTTAAATTTGACCCAATTGTAAAATTGTTAAACAGCTTAAATTTAAACTTTCTTCGGTTGTTTCGAATTTTAGATATGATTTAATTATTTTCTCATGTTAAATAGATGCTCCATGCTGAATAATTTGATGTGAAACAGCAGAAATCTATTTGTAAAGCCATAATTTCAACATATGGATATACGTAAATTTTAACGTTCATAATTTATAATTAAAATCTATTGCTGACCCAATATGTCGCAATATGTTATAAATCGCAGTGACTATAATTGTAATATATTTGTATTATAGGTGGCATGAGCAGTTGACAAATACTGTGTATAGTATTTCATATGGGCGAATGCGTTTTTTTAGTTAACCCATTTATTAGTCATGTTTGAGAGTAAACAACAAAGATTTTATTGTCATTATGTTTTTTATTCGGATATATAATATACTTAATAATTATTAGAGAAAAATAAAATTAAAACGTTTTAATGTATTTGAGCCAAATTTCACATCTTCACAATTTTCATTCGTCTTATTTTTAATACTTCGTAACGGAAGATCTTTATACTTGCCAAAATTTAACCATTTAAAAATACATGCGAGCTTTAATGATTTTTATGCTGATATCATTAGCCAAATCACTGAAATGGTAAACGTCTTCTCATGCGTATATATTGATGCTTTTTTTTTTATTGATTGAATGCTTTGTGACAAGAAGAAACCCCATAGACTGTGTTCGATTTCCCTTAAAATTATTTATTTTTCTTATAATAATATAATATATATATAGTCACTATAGTCTGTAAGGTGTTAAGTATCTACAAATAATTGTTAATAAAAAAGAAAAATGAATATTTGTTTTTTTCTTTTTTAGACAAAAGTTTGATAACAATTAATTTATTAATTTATTGAATATTATATTCTCGTAAATTGTATATTAAGTACTTATTTCTGAAAACAAATATATACATACCTATTTATTTATATAACATAATTAAGCATAGTAATTATATTTATTGTCTGTAAAATATACTTTTATATAATAAATAATAATATGTAGGTACCAAACGTTTTGGGCATTGCATTTTTTGTAAACATTACAATGATTCGAATTTATGATTAATTATTTGACTCTTGATAACGGGAGCGTACGAATGTTTAGATTATTATATTATGATTTTATAAAGTGTAAACATTATTAAAAAAATAAAATAAAATAAAAAAATAAAAATGTATTATATAGTTTAATAATAGTTTACTATCAAATACCAATATAATATTATCTACAGATCACGCGTAACATTGTAATCAACAGTCGGTTACCACTTACCGCAAACCCGAACTTCGATCATATTAGTTTTCAAGTTAATCATCAATTTATTAAAAATAATGTAAATAATTATTCAAGTTAATTGGATAAATTGTCGAACGTGCAGGTGTTTTATTATATTTTACGATTATAAATATATTATCCATATTAATATTAGTATATTATAATAATAATAATAATATGTAAGCGGCATTGCATGTATTGTTACAATTAATTATTTATAATTTAATCTAAAGATTTCTTTAACGTTTTATCTGAAATTTTAATTATTATAAATTATATAATCGAACGATACGTTGAAAATAAATAATAATATAGTTTATGCGTTTTGTGTGATGCTGTACGTATAGGTGTATTCCGGAACGCCCAGTGAACGTAGCCTGAGAGTCGGTGATATTATTCGTAAAATTGAAGTGTACGATTCCCGAGACTTGAGACATTTGGACGCGCAAAATCTTTTCAGTAACGCGGACAAATCAATAACTCTGGTCATTCAGAGGTAAGAAATCACGTCTATTTTGTTCCATTATTACCATATTTTTTTAAAAAATTTTTTTTATTGTCCATTAAATTTTCTATCGCGGATATTGTCAGCTCTAATAATTTATATTTATTAGGTCGTATATAATAATAATCATATTTTAATGCGGGTAGTGGATGTCGGCCAACTGGCATTTTCGTTCTTATATTTCCCTGTGTCCATATGTATATAATATAGGTCCATCATAACTTTGGTCGGTAGGTTCACTTACCTCTCGTAACAATATTATTATATTGTACCCACCTCCCACACCCTTAGACATATACTATATATATATATATGTAATTATATTACGAGTATACAAATACGTATAAATAATATACTCCTAAACTTATACCTAATATTATTATGATCGGTGTTAAAATAGAACACAAATATCGATTAAGGTGCTTAATCAACAATACGATTTAATGATATTTTAAATTTTCCTCCGCTCAACTTAAAATATTTTAAAAATAATTAGGTAGATACAACTGTACAAGACGTATTTAAAAAAATTGTGAACGATATAGCTTTATATTTTGCATCTATAACATTATCTCCCCGGGTTGTTTGCCAATAACCATAGTTGTATATAAATGACAGAATACAATATTACGTAAAAAAAAAGACAACTAGGCGCAACTTCAGTAAATTAACTGGACGGTTCAGAAACCCATATAAAATTAATGTTATGAATGAACAATTAAAATTTTTTTCAACGCATATGTAACAAAAAAATTAGGGGTTGCTATCCTCATTAAGCACGATAAGTAAAAATATTCATTCGTAGGGTATGATGTGTTCTAACCGAATTGCAATATAATAATATACAATCGTGTATTCGGATTTCCGGATAATATTTTTATACAGGGATGCTCCTCAGTTCAACGGCAGCAGTGCCAACAGTCCAAGCCCTGCTGTAATGGCGGCTATAGAAAGCCGGTGCAGTACGCCGAATGCAAATAATTATCATACGCAGCGACCGGTTACCACGGTCAACGGGTTGTACGGTTACGAACGTAACGTCCAATCTCCGGTGAACAATTTCTGCCGTTTTCCACCGTCTTTGGTAGACGCGTCCGATTACACCGATTCGTACGACACGGAGATGACGCTCGATCAACAAGTGAGTAAAAATTTGACGTAATTCATATATACCTACCGCTACCGCATTATTATAATAATATGTTTTTACCAATATTATATCTCGTAATTATTATTATTTATTATTATTATATTTATAATAATTGGCGCGATTTCAGATTTGAACGATATACATAACATAAGTATTCAATACCAATATTATACTCGTTACTATCGTATATTCGTATACTGGAATTTTATTTAATCAAAATAAAATAAAATTTAAATTAACGACATATTTTATAAAATTGCTATTTTGTCTTGGCCAAAATGACTGCCAACGAATATTCGTTATATATCTTATTGGATTATTGAATAATAGAATTTTTTAGTTTTTTTTTTTTATTGTGAAATAAATAAACACGTACCTCCTATACAGAAAATGAGAATGATAAAATAATATATACGTAAATTGACATGATGACGTTCCGATGTCGAGAGTTATTTTGAGTGATGAAAATATTTCAAGGTAAAAATTCGCAACATTAAATTTAATAATAATAACGTTGGAACGACATCGTATCTCGGGGTGCATACAGAATATACAGAAATAGCTTAAACATTCGTTTAGAAAATATTTTCTGTTCTATAAACTATAAATTGTACCTAATGCACTGTTGTCAAAATATTTTTCTCGTTTGTATACATTTTTACCCAAACTTAATCGTATATACGTTTTGATATTTGACCACGGTCCGCGTATTTGGTCCTTCCTGAAATAGTAATGAGATTTGTATAATTTTAATATTAGGTAAGTATATGCGTAACAGAATACCTACACCTATAGAATTATGACGAAACGCCAACTATCATCATTGCTTCAAAATAATATACTAAATAGTAAATTCCCTGTAAAATAAACAAATAAAATATTTAACACGTATTAAGTAAATAGTATACGACAATGTTATTTAATAATATTTATTTTATAAACATTAAACATATGTTAGTTTTAATATTGTTTAATGTTATTCGATAAATTTATTACGTGTTCGTGATTTGGTATATTTAGCTAAATTTACCGTTGAAAATATAATATATTCGTATTATATTTATACATATTATATATATTTATACATATAAGTTAAATTTAAATAAAAATATGGTTTTTGATTCATTGTGGATTTTTATAAAATAATATTGAAATACAAATACAAATGACAAATATTTTGAAAATTATACGTTTCGTTGCGTATTTGGAATACCTAATATTTTTTAAAACTAAAATTACCTAATATTATTATAAACATTTTAATAATTTAAATTAAATACTTTTATTTTATTGTCTATTGAAAAAAAAACTAATTAATTTTAGGAAAGCTAATGGATTCAAATATCGTGTTTAAATCGTACATTAACTAAATAATAATTAATAATATACGAGTGTATTATAGGTATTAATAATAATTTTTCATATTATAAATGATAATATTGTGTTATCAAGGTTAATTTTTTAATAATATTATTAAATAATATAATGTTTTGTCATTTGTCAATGAATACAATGTAGGTAAGTAGGTACATATAATTCAACAAAGTTAATTGAATAAAGTATAAATAATTTTAAAATTTGTTTTTTTTTTTGTATTTTTTGGCACATGTCAAGATTAAGGTTACTGAAATACTTAGCAAACAACTAAAAATATTTTTTATTTTTAATAACATAATCATAGTTATTATGAAATCTATATAACTTTATTTAATATATTATAGAAACCTATCTGTTTTATTTAATTTATCCAATATTTGTATTTATTCATTCATTTATTTATTTATTTATTATGTATATATTTTTTTGTAAAAAATAATAAAGAATTAATACTATAATATAACAATTTGATAAATTATATCTTAACCTGACTAGTAATACGTTTAGTCTTATAAAATCGAATGATAATAATTTATTGAAATCGGAGAACTATATTAAACAATTTAAACACAATTAAAATTGTTGGCAACGGCCAAGGGATTAGTATTCTACGATTCGATGTAACACATTAAATACATATGAATATACTCGTATATTATACATAAATCATTTATCTATACCATACAATCTTGGCCATATTTTTTATTTTTAATATAATTTTGATAAGACATTTTGTAATGTGTAGTTTAATTTATATATAAGAAAATAATATAAAAAATATAGAACATAATATAGAAAATAAATTAAAACAGTTGACGTTTAAATTTAAAACCATTCAGAAATATTGGACAAAAGTACTATTTACCAGTGATATTTCTATATAATGCGATTATTGTTAATTATGAATTTACACGTACGGTACTTATTAGTTATTATTCATATTATATATTATACTCGTAATATTAGTTGAATTGGTGGAAATTAATTATAATATATTACTTATGAAGAATATCTAAACACTATGTATGTTTAAAATTATTTAAGATTATCGATAAATACGAGTACTCACTTTTAAAGTTCCTTCAAGATGGCTAATGTAAATATGGTATGTTTCAAAAATAAAAAAACAGCGATTTGAATGGTTTGTGTAGTGTATCACGACTCTTCGAGTACGTCGAGGTACGATCTTATGTTGAAGTTCTAAAACTAATAATTTTAATTTGGAAGGGATGTGATGATTTACAATTTAGTGGATTATATGATCCTTGAGATATTTAGTTCAACAGGACAACATGTTTGTATCGCAAAAAATAACATTAATAATTATGATGAAATTTATTTTCTAGAGTAATTTTGGATATGAATCAAAAATATACAGGGTTATTTTTAAACCCCTTTTCATAGCTTAAGACCTCTGACTAATATAAAAGTTTTTTTTATAAGTTTTACGAAAACACTTAAAAAATAAAATGTATAAATTATTAATATTCAAAATAATAATTAACTAATTTAAATATAAGTAGAAACAAAATATAATTTCTTAAAATTTAAATAATTTAGATAAAAGTATACACATACATAATAACAGTGGTGTCCAAGTTTATGTTATGGTTGGGATGTTACCGTTGGCCACATAAAGTTTTAATATTAATTATTAATTTATTATTGTTACCTATATAGGTTATTTCATTTATAAAATTAATATTATTATTTATTATTTATCAAGAATGGAAAGAAAATGAGTTTAAATTGCCACGAGGCCTCTAAATTTGTTAATATGTATTGTTCCCTACATGTTTTTAAGAACTTGGACGCCACTGCATAATAGGTATGTATTAAGATAATTGATAGAATGATAGGTATAATATGATATTAACAATTGCCATATTAATAAAAAAATAATATTATTTACACAAAATAATTTATTAATGTATATATTTGAATACAAATATTTCAAATATTTAAATTTAATCAATGTATAAAATTAATAGATATTATGTTTTATGTGCCTATAATAGAATTTAATTTTTAATAATTATTTGTATGCGAATCTTACAATTTTTCAGAAATCACAATAAAATATATTTTATATAAATAATAATTTATAAATTTAACGTTAATAATAACTTTTTTATTAAAATAAAAATAAAAATTTTAAATTATAGTTTTATCTTTTATTATTCATTATAATTATAGTAAAACAAATCTACTATTTACATAAATTATATTAATTTTGATAAATATATTTTAAGTTATTTTGTACGTTGCATACTATAATATGGAAATAGCATTATGCATATTTTGCGTATAAAGTGAAGCTGTACACATTATATTATAACCATATAATATAGGTATAATAACCATGTACCAATGAAAAATATATTATTATAAAATTATGTCATAAATAGATAATTGGAAAATTTATAATAATTATTAATATAATAGAATTAAATGTGCCAAGGTTTATAAAATATGTAATATTATATATAGTTATTTCGTTATAAATAAAAGCACAATATTTCTGTTGTATGCAAAAATAATTATTTCATCGCTCGTCCTCGGAATCGATAATAAATATCGTGTAAATATCAAAGAATGTCGCGAAAAATTATAACATCAAATTAAAATCGTAATATTCTCCTTCTGGCCCATGGAAAAACGTCCGGTTGTTAATTTTAGAAGACCCTCATAAGTACACCAGAGTCTGCCAAGCTGCGTGGGCGATTCCCACACTACATTGATTGTTAACTGTACACATCAGCCGAGATAAAGCTCGCAGTTCTAAGGCAGACGTGGAAACCGAAAGCTATCATCTGTATAAAATAAAATAAAAAAAGTTTCGTATTCCAACGATACTGTGAATAATAATTATTAAAAATACGTTAAAATGATGATGTCTCATACTGATCCCGAACAAAACTTTTACGAGCCCGAAAACGCTCTGCTATGGGTAAGTCGGATTTTATTGTGTTTCCGGTGAATTATTGTCATTGCGTTTAAAATAGTTTTCTATTATAATACAACAATGTGTTTTATGCGTATGGCATTGTTGCGCGGACGCGGTGGTTATAAATTTATACGCGAAATACGTGAAATTAAAAATTTCGAATAATGTGTTATATCGTGTTTCTTATAGCCGTACAGAACGAACCCATTGGTATTGCCTGGAGCCAAGGTCAAAAGGGATACACCTAAAACCGAATCATACTTACGTCACCATCCTAACCCGATGATGAGAGCACATCCGTCGCACCACGATCAACCGATGGATACGTTGATGAAACAAAAGGTAATAATATACATTATTTTGTACCTAGTTTGGTTACAGTTACAGGATTGTTACACGGTCCTTTAATATTATTAGGTCACGGATACGGTGTTGCAACGGATAAGCAGCGAGGAAGCCAAGTCAAGACCGGGTAGACAGGTTAGGGATGAATAAAATATAAACTTATCTGTGTTGTCCTGCTTTATACTTGACGTATTCTTGTCTGTTTTGTCGGTAAAATTGATTGAAGGAGATGATTTTTGTGCATCGTGCATTAGTGCAATATTAAGGGGTGTAAATCTAAGAGAGAAAAATGTAAAAAATGGGTTACAAATTTCACTTGGTCAATTTGACTGCGTCTATGAATCTATGAGTTTTTTTTTTATTTATAATTAATTCAGTATAAATATTATATATTTTTAGGTGGTACACAAACAGTTCAACACTCCAATCGGTCTGTACTCCGAAGAAAACATCGCTAAGTCGATCAAATCGCAAACAGGATACACTCCGTAAGTGTTTACATTTTTTGTTAATTTATTATATTTTATAAGATAAAAGTTATTATTTAAAAATGTTAAATTGCCATAATATTACTCATGTATTGGCAACATGTACTAGTCACTAATATTATCTTTGACCTTGAAGACGTTGCCGTAGCAAATTTATCGTAAACTTCGGAAAATATATTAGAATGAGTTTTGTTTACACATATTAGTATTGTCTATAAATACATCATGCCAAAGAAATGGCCCAGTGTATTTTATACGACTAGTGCCGCTATTTTTGTTCCGTCTGACCTAAATTGCTGTAACGACTGTACATTGACCAAACATTGGACAATTCGGCACACTCGTATTACTTATTTAATATGAAATTTATTTATATTTAATTTAATTAGTCGATTTATTCAAATATATTATTTTAATTAACTATTGTTTAGGCAAGAGGATGAAGAGAAATATGGTCGTTTGAGGTAAATCGATGCATGAAGCACGTATGAGGTGCAATGCATTTTGGTATAAGGAATGCATTAGTAGCATGAAAATAGAAGTTTAAATGGGTTTATAGTATTAATAGATTTTATAGAACCATTAGCATATAGATAATATAAAAGGAAATAATTAAAGGGGCTTTGATAAAATTATTTAAAATGGTCTTTTTCTAATCACTTTGCTTATTTTATGACCAAAGAACACGTACTGCATATCTAATCTCAGTATTTTCATTGACCTATCCTTCCTGGAACACAAAACCAAACTAAAACACAAACATCCATCCTAGTAAATTCCGCTATTAATCCCGCATATCTCTATATAAATACTAACTAACAAAATTGTAATTAAATAAAATCTAACATTTCTTCTGTTTTTCTTTTACTTTCAACTTAAACTATATATTCTTCTTCACACACTTCTTTACTAACACCTTCCCCCTCGAAACTTTCCCCTTTTTTTCTGACCTCGACTTTTAGACATAAGAAGACGGTGCAGTATGATCCAGCTAAATCTGAAACGTACAAGGCGATTCAAGAATCCGAACACGGAGACTATCATGCTCAAGAAATATCTAAACCAGTGCAGCCAAAAGTATTCACTCCTGTCCAAGGAATAATAAAAGTATGTATATTAATAAACAACAAAAAAAAAAAAAAAATCAATTAGCTTTATTGCACATATTATTAAATTCCTATTTGTATTATATTGACAGAAAGCTCCGGTTAACAATGGCTATAATCACAATGTAAGTACTTAATCATTAAAATTATTGAAATAATTACTTTAAAAATATAATATTTTGTAAAAATATTGCTTATACAATTGTTTTATATTTTAGAAGTTATCGGCTCCATATCATCCACACTCAGGAGTAAGTAGATAATTATTTAATTTTTAAATATTGAAATATTTACAATACATGATACATGCATATAAAGTAAATATTTTCGAAAATCTTTCGTTTATTTAAATACACGAATTAGTTAAATGATTTAGGTATTTTTTTATTTTAAGTAATACATTTTTTGTTGAGTAATTAAATATCTAATTTTCTTAAACATTTTAGAATATTGTTATATGGTTATTATAAATCGTACAATATCAATATAGCTTTATAAAAGTTTAAACGATTATTTCATATTGTCAAAAATAATTTTTTCAAGTTAAAAATATATTCTCAAACAATATAATCGAGTAGATGATAATTTAATATATTTCTAAAAGAAAAATTAATTATTTTATTTTAAATTAAAATATTTCAAGGAATATAATGATTTTATTTATTATGATTTTAGCGTATTTCTCCTCATCCAACTGCACCACATCCTAATGTAAGTACCTATAAAATATTTGTTTTGTTATAAAATAATATATTTAGTTATATGTATATATTTTAATTGTTGTAGGCTGATTATGGTGGTTCTACTGATGAAATTCATCAAAGTGGCAGCTTCAAACGCTTAATGTACATGGTCATGACCGAAAACTAAATTAAAACTAAAAATAAATAATATTCAATTACCTATATATATATATTAAATTTTAGTTAATAGTAAGACATCAATTTTAAAAAGAAAATACAAATTGATTGTAATATTTGATACATATATATTATTTAAATTATTTAAATCATTTAACATTTTTTTTTTTATACTTTCATCTGTATATATTTAATTAAATTGTTATCATCAACATTAATTTATTATTATGTACTTACTAATATAATTATACGTATATATGATTTTGTGTATGTCAAAATACACATGTTATAATTTAAGTGATTTATTTTCAAAATTGGTGAGTGTAGGATCTAGTCACACTTATTTAAAAGAAATTAGACTAACCATCTCAATGAAAGTAATGTTATGTTATTTATGTTAATGTCAGATGATATCATAATTTGTTGTATTTAAATAATTATTTAATTTATTATAACGTTGTTCTATTATTGATTTTGTATTTATTTATTTTTTCGTGTTAATATATAATTTATAAAAATATAATTTAAATAGTAAAACTATAATGAATATCAACGAGTATTCTAAAATGTGATTATTATCAATTACGTATAAACGTGGTTTTAAACATTTATCTAATAATCAGATATTTTTTTTAAAATGATTTAATTAAAGTACCAAATATCATAAATACTATTCCGAAATTAAATATCCTTAAGAGTACTAAAATTAACTAAACAATTATAATTTTTTTTAATCATAATATAAATTTAAAAATATTAAAGTAAAATTTTTATAACAATGAATTGAAAAAATAACTCTTCTCAGAATCTAAAAAAAAAAAAAAAAAAAAAAAAAGAATTTATAAAAAATTATGAGTTTAATACAATATTTCTAATTCCCCAACATTATTTTATAATAATTAAAAGTAATTCTTACACATTTAAAGTTTTAATCCTATTATGTCCGTGAAACTTTTACAGTAGTTTATCTACTGTTTTTATCTTACTCTTACTTTATCTACTATTTAATCATTTAATATTATTATCAACGATATAAATGTTTTTTAAGCTTTAATAATTTTTAAACAGGTTGTAAATTTATTTGAAGGAAGTGTTGCGAAAGAAGTGGCTTAGGGGTTGTTTAGATCGAATCCGAAAAAAGGAATAAATTTATATTTATAACACTATAAATATAAAGTTGTAAAATAAAATTTTCATAATGATCTAAGCTAAAATCAACATAAAAATTACATTTGTTTAACACGGCGTATTGTATAGGCAATATTAATACGTTACTGTACATACTATGTTAGAACACTATTTTACATACGCTGTTATTATGTCTAACACACATAAAATATAGGAATTTAGACTTTTATTATTTTCATCGTTACGATCGATTCAGTAATATGATAAGAGATTTTAAAACCTATTTAAATTCACCATCAAGTTTGTTTTAGATCGATTAACACATTTTTTTTTTTTTTTGAATTTTTCTCCTAGATTTTTTCAATGTTAATTTAAAGAAATATTGTAAATTCAAAGTTTGTAAACGTTCAATTTTTGAAGGACTTAGATCAATAAAAAGCTAGAAAATAATAAAACTAGAAAGTTGATTTAAAGTAGATTTGATGACAAATTTAAATCAATTTTCATATCCCATGTCGCGTATAATTTGATGTTTCGTAACGTTGGAAATAGAAGACGTCTTAATTCTTATATTTTATGTGTGTTATAAACGGAAAAAGAAAATCGTCACTTCCAATATGTTTAAATTATAAATTAGTAAAAACTATAATGCATTAATAATATGATGTTTCCTGTTATTTTGAAAATGACACTCGTTATTTTAATTATTTTCATTCCCATCGTATCAAAAAAATTAGGTAAAATTTATTTCCCAACGTAAAATAGACTTGATAAGAATATTAATATCATGCACAAGTCATCGTAAATTTTATCGTATTTTAATCATTTTATTTATACGTGTTTAGAACTGTAATTTTCATTACATCTATTGCCTGACCCTCGCTCGTTTGCACATACGTTTAGGTATTGTAAATATAAAATTAATAAATTACAGATTGTTTATTTTACCATTTAACTTAAAATTACAGAATTAGGTATCTGATAAAATATCGTTTTTGCACATAAAATATTAAATAATTATGAGTTTTTAATTTTTTTTTTTTATTAAGGATTACTTTATTAGCTTTAAAATATAAACTAGAAAATTGTATCTATTGATGAAATCATGACGTATATATTGTACATTTTACTATTCATAGTAAATCGCTGCCACCAAAATAGCAGCCAAAAAATTATTATTTTCGAAACTGCCTTTAACGAATTTATCTACTTTTATGTCACGTAAAAACCGCACAATTGATAATATTCCTTGGCTTTGCTTTTCTATAATTTCAACAATGCACACTATTTTATACCTGAAATGTATTAAAAATATATTTAAAATTTTAGCAAATAAACATTAAAAAATATACTCGCATCCTATTGTCAAATATTTTATATAAATTACGTTATGTTCAAATAATGTTAAAAGACTAATTTAATTTTTTCACATTATAAAGAAAATTAAAATTATACATTTGTAAAATAGCTAAATTTATCTACTTGTACAAATAATATATATTATAAACTTAGACTTTAGATCTATTTAAATAAAGAATTATGGGATACTTCATTGACCAAACATATAACCATAGTTACCTATATACTATTAAAATATAAAAATAATGTCATAAACTAATAAGTATTATAATTTTTGTTTTTTTTTTTTTTGCAATTATAATAATAATTTTAATTTTAATTATTATTCTAATATCGGAATGTTTACTAATTTTGGATACCTTTCAAAATCCATTTCAGTATTAATACTATTTCTAATATTACGTGACATATTTGAACAAATATTTATCATTTCATTAGAAACGTATTTGGTATTTTGATTAAAGAAATTTTCAATTTCATTATTTATTATCTTCGAGGCTTTGTGTTCGTTGAATGGTTTCGATGATTCCATTCTATATGTATTTTCATATTTTATGAACACCGTCTACGTTCAAATTGTATTATTATTATTATTATTATTATTATTATTATTATTATTATTATTATTATTATTATTATTATTATTGTTATTTATTATTAATACAATTATGTAATTTGTAAGTTTTGTTTAGTGCATTAATCAAGGGCGAATATACGGGGGGGGGGGCAATTGGGATAATTACCCCTCTCGTCCGCAGAAAAATGTTTTTTTAAATATTCCATTCATGATTAATAAAAAAAAAAATTTTCATGAAAATTATAAAGAAGTTATTGTGCAATAAATATTTATTTATTATCCCATTGAAAATTGTCTATTATTATTTTATTGAAATAACTATGGCTGCTGATGACCTGCAAACTGTTATATGTTTTCTTTTAAACCCCAGTGACAATACACATACAAAGATATAATATGAAACGATATTATAAAATTAATTCTATTAAATATTGCATTCTTAAACAATAAGACATATGATCAATATGACTAATGTCTATGTACAACTTATTTTTATGTTGAGTCATAATAACACAATTCCTATTAAATTTATAATTTATTATATATTAGCCCCTCTCTTCAGGACCTCTGTATCCGCCATTGGCATTAATATACATCATTTAACAACGTATCATTAAGTTCAGATGTACCGTGTTTTCTGATAATAAGATCGATTTTTTTCGTTAGATTTGTAAAATTAAATTCATTATATTAGTTAAAAATTCTGTTTATTTATGTATACCAGTATACGTATATAAAAAAGAAATGAAAAAAATGGATAAATATATCCTTTATGATAAAAGTGTTCTAATATTGAAATATAATGAAATTTAAATACAGTTAATACTTAAACGTATTTAAATTTATATATATATATATTTTTTTTTTTAAATAAATATTTTAATAATTTTTAATTAGGTATTTAAATATTTCAATTTTTTATAAAATTATTACCGGTTTAACTATTTCTTCAACATCTGAATTATCTTCTTTCGGGTAAAAAGAAAGAATGCTACCAGTATTTGAAACATTCTGTTCATGTTCATCTATATCAGATACTTGATTACTATTTATGGTAGACATTATTAAGTTTTAGTCTGAGAAAAAGATTAATTTGTATATCGGATTTACATTAAAGATTAGTTGTTATAAAGATAATATTATTATTTATTTATTATTTCATTTAAGGTAATATTTACAAAACATAGGTTTAATTTTGAAGCCAGTAAATTCATTTTATTGTAATTCAGTAATATATCAAAAATATTTTAAAATACAAAATTATTATAAATAGATATCTTACAAATTTATTATATATTATTATTATATTATAAGGTATTAATTTTAAAATTATTAATAAATTGAAAAATAATAATAACATCAAATTTATCATAATTATGTCACTGTAATGTGTTTTTTTTTTCATATTGTTCAAGGTTTAACAATCGATAACAATAAAAATGATATTTCGGTGATAGGACCATGACGTGTTATAAATAATTGTTTCGATAAGTGAATATTTTTAGGATATTTTTCGATAATGATTGATAATAATAAATAAATTTCCGATGTTTTTTATGACATTAAAAGTGAAGTCTTATATTCATGCGAGTTCTGACTTTTACAGGTATTTGTAAATCTCAGACGTTCAGTGCAAAACGCAAGTTATTTTTTGTATTCTATAATAATATGACGTATTAGAAATTTAACGTTATCATCGGGTATGTATACACCTATAGTGGTATTATTAACTTAAACGGGGGTAGGATATAATTTTTAATATACGTATATTATTTTCTAATCATATCCGTATGATATGTACCTATTACGTTTTTGGTGTTATCATTTTTACTCTAAAAAAAAAAACACGTGTATAAACGTTCAGTAACATTACGCGTATTTTTGTTCAACGCACGGCGGATTTTGTATACGGCAAACCACATTTTCGTTTGTTTTTCTTGACGTGATTTCGTGTCGTTACTTTTACGTTTTCCTATATTTATATGCGTATCGTTATTATTGTAATAGATTGCCGAATATTAAATTCCTCCTGTATACACGCGTGTATTCTTCCGTCGCGAATAACTGTTGCCCGCGAAGGGTTATCTGTGCGCGGAGGGTGTTTTATGAGTTCCGGGGTTGTTATGATGTTTAGACGTGCTCATATTCACTTGGCAACCACGTGTGTAACCACCGTAAACATAATAAAGTACCTGTACTACTGTATACGTTGGTATAATTATGAAATTCACCACCACGATTTACCGTACCTACGTAAACTTGTACATTATTATATACGTACTATATTGTTCATTCATATCCTCGCACCGCATCCGGGTTAGAGTTCCGTTTACTGATGTATATTTTTTCGTATTCATAAAATTTATAATATATTGACCGCGCGTCGTCGACCATCATGTCCGAAGAAGATACGATACCGGGTAAGAGAATATTTCAATTTATAATATATATAATTATACGATATATTAATATTATACCTACCCTGTATACTTGTAAAATAAATAAATTACATCGTTATTCGGTGAGCTTGCAAGTTATGACTGTTATGAATTTATAATAAAATTGTTTGCTTTCACGTTTGTGCGAAAGTGTGACTTAATATAATACGGTAGGGTCCTCCCCAATAGGGGAGGATTTCGGGTCCAAACCCACCCCATTGAAATTATACTTTTGTCGAATATAAAAATTAACATTTTATACAGATTATACGTAAATTTTTTTTCTCCCTAGTAATATATTTAATTTAATAATTACCCCACTGTCACGATTTGGAGGAGGCATTGACGGACTTCACGAAGCCGGGAAGAAGGCTGAAGAGTGGCTAATAAATATAGAATCCACGATTATGAACCAATAATATTTAGACCCTCACTTAATTAATTGTTTAACCAAATGTTTGACTTTGTTTTTAACCCTATAATTATTGACTATATCTATGTTACCACAATATACGATTTCTGTTATTATTTAATGTTTTTTATTTCTGTTTCATTGATATTGTTACTAACCACTTTTCACTATTTTATTATATTTCTATATTTATGTTATATCCGATTGCCATATGAAATAAAATAATGATATTTAATATGATTTTTGAACCCTCCCCCCATTTCCTTTATAAAATTGCTGAATACGCTCCTGAAATGTATACGGTATGCGAGTTTTCAACATCTCTATAAATTATAAGCGATACGTTCATTTACACATTTATACGTTTTTATAGTTCTTCTATACATTATGGGGAAATCGTTTAGGAGTATAAAATATGTAAACGATTTGCGTCAAAATGATTAACTAACCGAATACGCATTTTTAATTTTATATAGAGGTACTCACTCGATAATATTTTTCGCATAATATAACTTGACTACTTGAGTTATAATTTATACGATCATAATATAAATCGATTATTACATTTACTTTTGAATTGATATTAAATTATAGAGAAATATATAATTAAGTTATAATTATATTTATTTATGCAAACACGAGACGCAATAATATTATTGATGTGATGTTACGCCCACGATTTTGAAATTATAATACGCGGTTGAATGAACTCAATAATCCATTTACGCATATATTAATAATTATAATATATTCCATATTATTGTATAGGTACAAATTTTAATATTTCTGTAAATCATAAATTAATAATATTGCATTTAAATTAATTACGGATAACATAATAATTGTTAAATGTTGATCATTTCATGCAGTGGCGTACCGCGAGATTAAATTCTAATAAAAATTGTCTTCAAATTTTATTAGAATTTAATAAAAAAAACAATTTTACTTAGACTTAAATTGTAAATTTTTAAATATATTTTTATTAACCCCCCCCCCCCCATGAAACAATCCTGCGTATACGCCAGTGATTTCATGCACTTCTTAACAGGAAATTATAGCGCGGAATAATAACAATAATTTGTTTATGATGAAAAATATCCATTATAATAATAATAACAAAAAATAATGAGTATAATAACAAATTACAATATATAATATATAATGTATAAATAGAAGTATGCAACAATAACCTATATATATTTTTTTTTCATCGTTATATTCAAGGTCGATACATCAACAGCTACAAATTATTATTATAAAACGTATTAATCAATAAATCAGATATTACAATGAAGTAAATTATAATTGAATAATCCAAGTAGATATTTTATAAAAAAAAAAAAATGGTTAATTATTTATTAGGTAGTTGAAAGAACAATGTTTTATTTATATATATAATACAGATCTCCTGCCCATACTATATTATTAATTTATTATTATATTAATTATAAATTATTTAATTTCGGTCGACTGTCGCAATGTCATACACTCACAGCTATAAATCATGCAGAATACTGAAATATTATTAATATTATCATTTTATGGATAAAAATAATAATATCTATACATTAATTATTTAATAATTTAATATCTAAATTAAATAATCGTTTCAGAAACTGGGGCAGTTTTCACGTATGGAAAAAGTTGTTTTGCAGACAATATTCCTAGTCATTTTTTCATCAGAAATGATCCTGTTATCGAAATTAGTTGTGGCGAAGAACATTCTGGAATTGTTTGCAGTGAGTTATAGAGTTATAGTGTAATCGTCTTTCGTATAATAATAATTATGATGGTATCCAAAACATACATGCAATTATACTCCCCTTCGCATAAAAACCACCAAATATAATAACAAATCAATAAGCACGTTCTGTAAAGTTTAAACAATAGTCATATATTGTCATATTGACGAAAGAAATAACGGTGAATACTGAATTTTATAATAGATACTATTAAAATATTTTAAACATAATATATTGTGCAACTTGCAATACATATTATTTAAATATTTTATTTACTTATTAAAACATCCTATTATTAAAATTAAATAAATATTTTTTATATTTAATAAAATTTATATTTAAATATAATGAAATTATCTGTATACTTACTGTATGGGCATAAATTGTGGGTAATAAAGTATAGGTAATTTTTAGAATGTAACCAAACTTATTCAAAAAAAACTATAAACTAACTAACTAACTATAACTAACTATATACTTATTCAAACTTATTCATGCTTATTCTCTATTATTTCAATTCGCAAGAGACTATATAATATAAATTTTTTTCACGCGATCACAAAAAAATTTCTAAACTTTTTTATATTGAAAAATTATAAAATTTATATAGTATATTAGAATCAGTTTAATATTAATTATATTAGAACTGTCACGTGTATGAAATTTTAAATTTAATAAAACTTGTAAAAAAAAAAAAAATTAAAAATGAGTAATCTAATCCATCAGTTATACTTACAGACTAAAATATTAAATATATTTATTTTATTTCATGATATACTTATTATGATTATAATTTATAAATTTTGCACCATTTTTGTATCTATTGTGAATGTGTAATATGCCAATAAGTTATATTATAAGAAGTTGAAGGTAAGTCAATTTAGAAAATTAACTAAAAATGACTGATTAATCCAATAATCCTATAAATTAATATTTTATATTAAGGATAGTCCACAATATCCACAAAAATTAAAACCAGTTAATTTATTAAATTATTTCTAAAAATAATTACCACATTAATAGTTAGAATGCTAAAATAAGTTATTTTTTTAACCGTGCTTTAACTTTTTAACTAGTCATATTGATTAATTTTCTATAATACTCGTAAGTTTGAAAAATTTTGAATATTCGTTTTAAAATACAAATACGAAAGACTGGCATTTAAATATTATGATTTTGAAATCGATGGTTTTTTTTTATTAATGCGCCTTTAGAAATATTAGATTAGAGTTGGGTAATTGATAATAATCATTTTGATTTAGGAAATAAATTTTATATTTTAATTTAGGAGGTACCTATATCATTATTATCACGTTCATAAAAATATTTGATTGCGTGAGAATAACTTTCGAAGTAATTATTAAAACATTAACCCATATTTAGGTGATTAAGTTATACATAAGGTATAACGTATGAAACGCAAATTTATATAATTTTCCAGGAAAATATTATTTATTGAGTATTTATTTTATTTTATTTTATAAATACCGCGTGTATTGTTGGATTTTAGAAAACGGACGTGTCTTTTGTTTCGGGAAGAATAGTTTTGGACAACTAGGCCTAGGACACACGGAAAACGTTTATAAACCAAATTGTGTCAAAAGTAAGAATTATATTTTAATATTGGTCTGCAGAGAAACGTTCGTTTATTGATAATGTTATTTGTACAGGTTTGAAACCAGAAAAAGTGAAGCACATAGCTTGCGGCCGGTCCCACACAATTGTTTCGACAGGTAATCGTTGGAATTGATTTTTTACGCTATTACAGAACATAGAGTTTATGTAATATTCATGAATACGTTTTCAGTATATATACGTATAAACTATTATTTATTCGGTAAAATAAGTATAATAATTCTGAACTGAAAACTATCAATAAATATTTAAAAATAAATTGCACGCATATCTAAGTTGTTTTTTTTTTAGACAAATATAGTTTTCTAGAACGTGTATTTTTATTTTATTTATTTTTTTTATAAAATTCAATATTTAGCAACGATTATAAATCAAATATATTTGACATGCTTATATACGAGTATTATCAAAATATAATATGACTTCTTCGACTTCTTCGATTTTCTTCCACTCGTTGTAACTTCCAATATAAATCGTACTATTTATTTTAAAATATTTTTTAAGTGTAAAGTATGATTACATAATATTATTATAGATAGATAATAATAGTACTTATCTATATTTTATAATAAAGTTAGTCGTTAGTGCCAAAAGCAACGTTAAATTCTTTCGAGTGACCAATGGAATGGATAACATTTTTGATAACATTAGTCATTTTATAAAAATAACAAAATTTAAAACGATTCTCAGAAAGTTTTTCGTTATTTATTTTTATTGTATCATCATCGCATATTGATTGTAGAATACTATAATTATACTATAATCAATATCTGTTGATTTAAGTGTCCAGCGACCTTGTGACGTAAGCTATATAACACTTCACAAACCTATATTTATACGAGTTAATCGCGGTTAATGTTACCGCAATTCGTTTTCCGCACAGCTGCGTCGTAATATTTTTTCGTGAAAAATGAATTATAAATATCATTGAATTAATTATATAATATAATGAAATGATAATGTACTTCCTACAGAATTAAAATTTAACGATAAATTATTGTTTTTTTTTTAATTTTGTTCAATATATTATATTGGATATATAATATTTTATTTTAAGTATGTAGTAAGTTGTATTTAGTATATACCTACTAAAATATAATATATTATATTATTATAATAACAATTTATTTTGTTTTCTTATCAAAATATAATGACTTAAACAGTTTTATATTTACATTGCTCAAAATTACTCAATAACATCCGGTATATATCATGGGCGCCCTTAGGGGAGGGCAAGGAGGGTCACTTGCTCTCCCCATGGAAAAATGTTACACACAATTTTATACGTACCTAACTTATAAAAATATTATTTATGGAAGAATTAATCGATCATTTTGGAAAATCGTCGAATCTTACAATTTTTATTTATAGAATAATTTAATATTAACCTATTTTAAAATTTAATTTTAATACGAGTAATTGTTTATAATATAACAAATTAAGCATAATGAACAGTTTTTATCGTATTTTTGTTTATTCATACTCGTATTTAATAATAATACGAGTATAATATAACAAATATACATATAGAATATAGTCTATATGATTTTATGTAATTAAATATTTTTCATTGCCCCCATCCTGAAAAAATTTATATGGGTATAATATTAATATAATAATATTATGATGCAATCGGTTAAATATTTCTAATATTATTTAAAAAAAAATTGATGACACGAATAATTTATTATCGGAAAGCGTATATAAAAATAATACTGACTATACGTTTTGTTTTTCTCGTCGGCGGCGCGAAATAATCACGTGTTTGGACATCACCAGAGAACGGTACCGTGTACGGATTCGGCGATAACAGCGACGGTCAACTCGGAAAATCGGCGGACGTTTTGTACAGCGACGTGCCCGTCGAAATCACCAAGTTCGACCAACAAATCATTCGGATAGCAACCGGATCGTATCACACGGCGGTTCTCATAGGTTTGGTATATTATTATTATTTCGATTAAGTATTATGTTGTAAAATAACAAATTTGTCAATTCGTTTTCGCGACGTATAATACACGAATAAACCGCCGAATCGCATAATTTTTTCTTCCATAAAAATAATAATAGTACATATCAGGTATATAATTTTGTTTATAGAAAACGGCGACGTCTACGTTTGGGGTTCGAACAGCGACGGACAACTAGGACTGGACCGGACTGACGATTCGCGGGTCATCGTCAGGGTGGTAACGATAGTGTCCATAGATCGGCCGGTCGTGTGCGTGTCTTGCGGACACGGTCACACCGCGTTCGTTACGGGTGAGTCGCGCAAAGAACGCGTTTTTCCGCGAATATCATATTTTATAAATTATAACATATCTTTATAGTTATTGTTATCGTTATTTTCGTTACATACACGCAAAGTTGCCAAGAGCGCACGACGAATAATATTGTTAAACGATAAATAATAATTATTACGCGATTCTATTAATTGAATCTGTACACACGATTCTTCCGGAAATTTGTTTTTCAGACCTCGGTGACTTGTACACGTGCGGCGACCGAGAGTACGGAAAACTCGGCCACGACCAATGGACCCTGAGCCGCGTCGACACGACCGAGAAATTCATGCGAGTCGCTTGCGGAGCTAACCACACGATCGCATTGAACGGTACGCGAAAATTATTATTATTATTTATTGTGTAAATACTAAATACTGTAAATCACGTTTGAAGAAACTCGCGAAATCGTTTTATAGTTTTGAAGGTTAGACACGTTATTATAATTTTCGATATTATTCGAATAATAACAAATCGAGTATATTTTAACGATAGTCGATAATACGTTGGAATATATCGAATTATAATTATACAATAATATTATTTAATGTCGTTATTCTATAGATCGGTGATGGGGGCAACTCGGCCCGTGATAGCATCCGGCCCGCGAGATTTTTTTTAAAATTCAATTCTTACACGTATATTATTAAAAATAAAATAATAATATATTAGAATTTATATGATTTCTTCGTGCAATTTAAGAAATAATATACCTAGTATTTAATTAATAATTCATTTGAATTTAATTTTGAATTTTTTTCTAATGAATATATTAGTTTTATAATTTTTTATAATACTTATTTAAAATTGTAACGTATCAACGAATTTCGTATAGAAAAAATATATTATACTACAACTTATACAATAGGTATAATATGTGTAAAATAAATATTAATATAATTTACGAAAATAAAGATTTTATATAATAATTTATGATATGGCCCGCAAGAGTTTAAAATTATTTAAAAAATTGTCCCTCTATTAACTTTGACTTGCCCATCCCTGATATATGTGTAGATATCCATTTTATGTATTAAATAATAATAATTATATAGACGGAGGTAGAGTGTTTGTTTGCGGCAACAACGATTGCGGTCAGATCGGTTTGCGGAGCGTTACGTCTCAAGGTCATCTGTACCCTTGTCCCGTTGCCAACGAACGGATCGTTCAAATAACGTGCGGCGAAAGTCACAGCGCTTTTGTTACCGGTAAAACTATTATGATGTGTTATATATTTGTTTATACTATATAATAATATTATATTATAATTTATAAAATGCGCGTAGAAAATAAGTCTCACCTCAATGACAACTAAAATCGCGTTTCTCGCGGATTTTCAAACAAATCATAATAAATTATTATCATCAAATATCAAAAAAAAAAAAAAAAAAAGCCACAAATAAGACACGTTTCGTATATTTTACATAATTACCGAGTGTAATATCGTTTCAAAATCTTAGTTCGTTATATTTATGATAATATGTTTAAACTGATAACGTTTTTCTTTTGCTATAATTATAATAATACATAATATATAATATGAAATACGTACGACTTCACTTTGGTTCATTGAATATGTTTTTAATTATTGTGGAATCGTATATAGCCAGCGGCAAACTTTTCACGTGTGGCGATGGGAAGTACGGGAAGCTTTGCATAGACGTCAATCAAATAACAATTCCGACGCTAGTCTCGGCGTTTGTCGATAAACAACTCAACGTACAGATGGTAAAATTAATTGAGTTTTGTCAAAAATATTTAAAATATACCAAACGATATAATATTTTAAACAGTTTTATTATTATTATTTTTATTATTATTATTATTGTTATTATTATTATTTTTATTGTTGTTGTTATTATTATTATTTTTATTATTATTATTATTATTATTATTATTATTATTATTATTATTATTATTATTATTATCATTATCATTATTATTATTATTAGGTGAGCTGCGGAAGTAATCATACTTTAATCCACGCTGAACCGATCGAAAACGAGCATGCTATTAACAGTGTAAAACAAATAAAATCTTCCGACACGCTGCCTCCGCTTAGGGTCGCGAAAAAAGTGAATGAAGAACGTAAAGAAAACATCGAACCGTTCACGTCGATGACATCGGACAACGACTATGATGAAGAAATCTCGAACGACGTAAAAGATAATAATATAAGAGTAAGAGTTATAACGCACAAAAAAAATGATATTTATTATCATCCGTTTTAACCGTTTCACTACTCGTTTTTTCAGAAAATCGATACGATTATTATCATCGATCATCAAATTCCAATGGATAATAATTCGTACATAAATAACACTACAGGTATCAAAAATCAAAATAATTATATTTTCATATTATAATTTAGTTTAGACAGTTAAATTCATTGTTGAATATTATTCTTATTTTGACTTTTATTAACAAATGTTATTATTATTAACGATGTATAATATTATAATTTATAATAATATATTGTTTCATCTAATGACTTCGTTCTACAATAGTACAGTATTACCAGTTTGCGTGTAAAAGTATAATAAATAAAAATAAATAGTATATTCAAAAAGATATAAAAATAAAATTGTCACCAGATAACCAGAAATTAAATTAAATCAAACCACATTTTATTGTTTAAATTTAAACGTTATGCTTTAAATGAATTAATTAAATGTACTTTTTCAAAACAATACTTTTAATTAATTAATAATTTAGGTACTTATCCATATATATATATATTCAAGTAGTAATAAATATATATATATATTTTTAGACAAATTTAATAACACGATAATTGCGAACGAGAAATCGTTGGAAAAAGAAGAAAATAATTCTAATAATTCCATGTCGATGAAACACAACAATGAGAAAATGGAGAAAAATATTGAAAAAAAATCAAAATATCCTAGAAACGAGAGAGTACGGGTAAGATATGGGGCTATTATATTATAATGTTTTTAATAGTGAAAATGTTTACATTATTGATTGGATAATTTGATATTTTTTTCCAGTCTCGTTTGTGTGTAATCATTTAAAAATTATTATTCAATATACTCGTATATCATTCTACAGGTGCTAAGAAAAATTCCAATTTATATATACCTATAATACGAATATTATAAAATATTATATAAATATAATATATTACTGTTTTAGTTGAAATAAATTTTAAATAGTATTAATATTTATATGTTAAATCGTTTTATTAAAAATGTACATAGAATTAGGTACGCCAAAGTGAATTAATTCGATGATCAAAGGTGTCTAAATGATAACATACACAAAATATATTATATTATATAAATATTTCATTAATGCATTTATATTATTTAAAAATTAATAGTTGTAAATAAAAAATGTAACTATATGTCTATTGTCTATATGATATGCTAATATGGTAATGGTTACTTCACCGTCAATTTTTTTTTATGTGAATGATTAATATGTATATATACTATACATTATATTTATAATATGATAGATACGTATGTAATGTTGTGAGAATATGCAAATATTTTATGTTGCCCTACATTGATTAATTGAAAAATAAAAAATAAATATTATCAATATTTGAATTGCAGTAAATTCAAAATGTTTTAATATAAAATTTTGGTGAAATACTTTATTAATTTAAGAAGTATAATAAAAAAATATATAAAAAAAGGAAAAATTTCTACAACTCTGGTATTTTAAAAGTTCTATAAGAAGAACATAATTGTTGCAGTAGATCGTATTTGGTTAAAATAAAAAAAAAAAAGAAAAAAGAAAAATCTAACTCTGTTATTTTTTTCTGTAATGACATAATATTATTGACTCCGAAATGCATTATAAAAATGTACGTGAGTAAACAAAATAATAACAATCAAAATATAAAATAGTACAGTTTGTATACTATTTTGTACAATGAGCGATTGGATTAACAGACATTTATATTATGTTTATAAAATAAATATGTAAAGAATTAATATTTTAAAATTTTTAATTATATAAAATAAGGGTCTTTGCAACAAAATTAAAAACGCAATTACTGTGACATTTATATATTATATTCTAACCTTAAAAGTAACTGCCTGTAGCCGTGCATCTCATTTTTACGGAATTATGCCTGTTAGGGGACACTTAAATCGATTTTAACTAACACCATTGATTATATTATATACACAGATTAATAACAACAAAACGAACTATAGGCATACGGGTAATTATATTTTTTAAATTACAAATTACAATATAATATGATAATGAAAAATTAAAATTAAAAGTTCAGATAAAGTATCATTAAATAATTTTAACAATATGAAAAATAAAATGTTACAATACATAATCCAAATAACAGAAATGAATAATTGTATAATAATATAAATATATAATAATTATTATACAATTATTATTTATTAACCACTTATTATGCACTGGTGTCTTGGGGAGGAGGGAGGGGTTAATAGTTAATTAAAATATTAAAATAGCCGTTTTATAGGCTTTATATCTAAAAATTTTAATAGTTGATTTATTAATTTCTATATAGTAGGTACCTATACTATATATTATATTCTTAGTTATGTTTATAAATCTTTAAATTTTAAATAAAATAAATACATTATCTTAAGTTTATATTCCACGTTTGCAAATTGTCAATTTAATTCATATAATGACCTACGCACAATTTAAATGTTGGAATAATAACTAATAATTATTAGTCGAAAACGGAAATAACTGATACGTATAACGTTTGCTGTTATATGGTTCGACGTAATTGACTAAAATTCAATTTTTTCCTTTAGCCATAAGTATAAATGGTATGATTATTTTTATTATAATTCAATTTTTAAATTTTTAGTGGAATCATCATATACCATATCAGTTCTGTATACACATATACGCCGGTGTTTATCAAAATATCATTTTTTTTTTCATTTTGACAATTGGCGTAACCAGCGTCGTACTGAATGATTTTTTTAGTCAAACGTTGGCGTCATGATAAATGTATGTAAATTGTAAATAATAACCATTCAAATAAAAAAAATGTAAAAATGACGACTGCAATAATTGGTGTCATCCGCAGTGAACGTGTTAATATAAAATGATAGTATAAGACTATTGTTTATACGTATACATAAATATTAAATACTCGTAGATTACAAAATTAAGAATTTAAACTTATGTATAATGGATCAAAAGTTCTTGACATGGACAATGGTCCTGCTTAATGGGACACCGGACGTCCGATATGCAAGTGCTCTGTGAAATAAAAATGTAAAAATAGAATGTTTTTATTATAAAACTATAAAGACATACATTTGGTATATAGGCGTATAATGCGCGTATATAACAAGCGGTTTGGTACAATATTCTAAAGACAATAAAAATGAGCCAAATGAATCATTTACAAATGTACCAATATAATTAAACAAATAATAAAATATGTAATCTTTTATTAAACAACGTGAGTGATGAATGATGGAATAGAATATAGATTAAAAAAAAATTATTATTCTATTACCTATATAAGTTGATTTTGTTAAATATTGGTTATGAATATTTTAAAATATTTGTGAAAAAAAATTACAAGACCCATTGCCTATGTGATGTGAACTTAATGTAATTATGCAAATTAAAAATTTTGTTTGTCAAAATAATTATATATTTAATAATTTTATATTTCATTATAATCAAAATTAAAATATGAAAAGAAAATATATTTTTTAATAATAATAATTATGGAGACAGTATGGATTTTTTTTTAATTAAAATTAATTTTATATCATATAAATTTATGTTTCTTCAGTAGGTTCCTACTTAAATACTCGTAAGTCGTAATTATGAATGATTTTAATACGTGATTCGATATTCTTATGATATAAGAAACAGCAGGAAAAAAATTATTTATTTAACAACACCTAAATATTTTGAATTGATCGATTTTATAATAATAAAACATAAAACAATATCATAACTTTTTTTTTAACGTTATTTATTCAAGTTTATCTGTAGGATAAAATTACAATACTATAATTACGAATATAAAACCGTATATTGTGTATAATTTGCCAATTTTTTAAAATATTTCAATGACCATTTAAAATAATCTTTTTATAAATAATATATAAAATAAATCATATTTATATAATGAAAGTCAAATATAATATTAAGTGATGACATTATAATTTCTATTTTCAATGAATGTACTATAACGATACCGACTAATTTGTTAGTTGAAATAACTTTTCTAATTTGTTTCCATATTCAATAACATTTTTGGTTTCTATTGTGATTCAACATTTACAAATGTCAATATAATGTCTATATCTATTATAAAAACGTCTTAAATAAATAAATACTTAAATATTTACATAATATTGTTATTGTTATCTATAAAATTAAAATTAATTATTACCCAACATGGGTAATAATAGATAGTAATAAATTGTAAGTATAGATAATATTTTAGTTTTATATCATATATATTGTATATGGTATAATATTATTATTAGCGCGTCCAAATTTAATAAACAAAATATACAAATGACTATTATTGTATTTATGTTTCTGATCAGTGATCACTAAAACAATTTCGAACTATTTAAAATAATAATGGGTGTTTTGTTATAAAATAAATATTTAACTAAGGCATATTCATCATTATTGCAATTAAAGCAAGAAATGAATGAATAATAATAATTCGGCCTATAAATGTATAATAATTATAATATAATCAACGGTGATAATTTTTTTTGAATAGTTGTAATCCTTTATATAATTATGTTATTCTATAACATTAAACAATTTTCAAACTTCAATTATATTTTAATTAAAAATTTAAATCTTTTTTTAATAATATTTGTATTTGTACTTTACTTTAAGTCTATACATACCTAATAGTCTAATACATATTATAATACCTACAAGTAGTACAAGTGGTAAGTATTGTAATTTTTTTTTTTTCATAAATAATTAATAATTTAATCGATTTTAACCGCCTACTATAGGTGGTTTCACACTATATACGACTAAAACGCACGTTAATAATGATTAAGTTCAATTTTATTGAATAAAGGGACGATTCATATTATAGATATGACAAAACGGAAATTTTCCGCCCAGGTCACCTGTTATTGCTGTTGCATTTACATTAATATTAATGAAACGCACACGGGACGGACCATTAACGTTATGTCATGACTCATGAATATTGAATATACCTAGGAAATTTGCAATTTGGTATATTAATTCCCAGCTTATTTTGATTGTAGACGTACAGTTTTGTCACTTGTATACTCATTTGTGTGTTAAGTACCTAAATAATATAATTATTTTAAATTTAAATACATACGTGTTAACTATTCGAATACAAGTATTTTAATTATTAATATTCGAATACTTCTTTGATATTATGAATAATTTCAAATTTTGAATACGCCTTTTTGTTAAATATATAATTTTAATCTAATACTTTACTATATTAATATAGTGTAGTAAGTATAATTACTGAAAAGTGGAAACCCATATGCGAAGGTTAAAATGTGTGATCAGTCACACACGAACACATTACACGAATTATCAATTTTGGTATTTATGATTATAAACATATAAAAATAATTTTTTTTTGTACAATACTGAATAGATAACTATATAATAACCATAATAATATCGTGTCTCAAACGTTGGACAATACAATCGTTTGTTGTACGTCCGCCGCTCAAATACGAGATAAAAAATACAAATTTTGCTTATCGGTCAAATAATAATTATTATAATCGTATCTACTATCTACATAATATATTATTCTATTCGCTTTGTGAGTTTACTGTATTTTCTTATTTAGTCTCCACTGCTCAGTCTGTTGTTGTTGTTACTCCGTGACACTATTTGTAATTTTGTATGGCTTTTTAGTGCGTTTGTCAATTTTATTAATTCGTTTTTGTTGGCCGTTACTGCGTCAGTCATTGTTGAAATACTTGTAAGTTAGAACACGATTATCTGTTACTTTTTTTTTTTTGTAAATGCCTAACGAAATATTTAAATTTCATAACTGTAAATTGTAAGATAAGTGTGAAATTATTAACATTTAATTATATAATAAATTATATTAGGTACATTTTAGTGCCTAATAAATGCCTGTATGATTAAGTTAAGATTAAGTCTTTATCGGTTTAACTGTTACATTTAACAATGTGTTAATAGGTATTGTATTAATAATATATAAGTAGGAATCTAATACAGGCGCGGATCCAGAATTATTATTTGGAGGGGGTCATTAATTAATTAGTACAGGTTAAAGTAGAGATGATTAAAATAGATTTAATCTATACAAAATCTATAATAATACAATTCCTTTGAATAAAAATAATACGTTATTATTTCAATTTACACTATAATAGATGCTAAATATTGACAATAAAATTATATTCGTTTTGTATAATGGAACAACACAAATGCGACAGTTATGCGGATAAGAAAATACAGGTAAAAAAGAAGAAAAAAAATAGTACCAACTATAAATTAATATTTTATTATCGTATATATATATATACATAAATGAAGAAATCCAAGAAGTAAAAGATACAGAGAGTGGAGAAATTTTAAATTAAATAAATAAATAATGTAGGTACCTACTAACATTTTATATTTAATACATTTTTTTAGAGCATATTTAAACTCATATTTTTTGTTTTTTTAGTACATAAATGCGCATACATATTTCAATATATTTAAGTACTAGAAGTCCTCAGCCCTAATTATAATATATCCTATATCCTATAATATAGAAACCAACGTAATATTACAAATTAAATACCTACTCAGAACAATATTATTATTAAATTTTAAATAATAATAAATATTCTTCTGGATTTTGGAGGGGGCCATTGCTCTCATGGCCCCTCCCTTGAATCCGCGCCTGATCTAATAACAATTATTTGGTAGGTAGGTATATATATTTTTGAACAATTCCACAAATTCACAACAATAATAGTGATATTGAACGACATCACCATGTCAGGTAGACGCAATATTATTGTAAGAATATAAAATGAAATATTAAAAAATACCACGTCTGGCACATCTGAACTTTTATAAATTGTAAAGTAATAAGTAAACAAGCGTTGTATAAACGAATCAACTGGAAATGTAGGAAAAATTGTGCAAATCTATATAATAAATATATGAATTAAATATTATATAAAATTTATCGTTTCCGTTCGATTTCAACGCGTATCGCGTATACACGTAAACATGATTTAGGTTTTACTATCAATACCTATTATTATTTTCTAAAATTATTCTAATAGTCTGTATTTATATTTTTGTGATTCACATTATGATTTATGAATATTCACATAGTTTTATCTTTTATTAACTGATCATCGAGGCGGGTACATCGCACATGCCTACTACATAGATATGAAACGTTGGTTTTAATTTTTTTAATCTAATGCAGTATACTCATAAGCATATTTTTAATATTTATACACTATTTATAAATATCAAGTAGTTCATTTACGCCATTTAAAAAAAAAAAATCTATATATATTTATCTATACATATAAATATATAATATATTTGAACGACAGTTCATTAGGTAGGTACCTACCTACTAAATATTTAATGTCTTAAATCTTAATGATTTTACTTTAAACTATATAGTGATTAATGATTATTCTTATTATGTAGAATTTATTTTTTTTAATTATTTACTCTAAACGTTTCATATTTTCATAAATTTTTAGATATTCAAATTTGAATAATAGTCTTGTTTTTTGCATTAATCAGCATTATTAAATGTTACTATTTTACAAATTACGATAAAAATTAATTTATTGATCACAGCAGTATACTTGTATATTTCAGGTACTTGATATATAATTTTAAAACATAATAATAAGTGTATTCTCAGATACAACTGTGTTGAAAATACAAATGCTTATAAGAAGTAATTTTCTATTTTATATTATGATTTTAACTTAGTTAATTTGTGGCATTTGAGTACCTAAACAATTTATTTGAAAAGTAACCAACATATATTATTTGGTATATTATTATTAAATTAATGTCTCAAGTTTTAATTTGGTGTTAAATCATGTAAAATTAATATATTTATACTAAAAATAACACATAACATAGTAGTATTATAATTGTATGTCTAAAAATGAGTTTTTGAGAAAGGAAATAATAATAATTGAATGAGGCAGATATGACATAATATTATTTAATATGATTATAAAATCCTATAATTTTATATTTAATGCATTTTAGTAGATATTGTGTACCTATTTATAAGTTAATGTAAAAAAAAATATTTTTTTATAACAATTATTGAATCTTAATAATGTTTTATTTTAGAGCCAAACGGATAAACATTTATAATGGATTCACTTATACATATCATAAACAAACTACAAGATGTTTTTGCTGTAGTGGGTAGTGACAATCAAATTGTAGATTTACCACAAATTGTGGTAGTTGGGACACAAAGTTCAGGCAAAAGTTCTGTATTAGAAAGCCTTGTGGGTAAATCGTTTTTGCCACGAGGAAATGGTATAGTAACTCGTGCACCATTGGTTATCCAATTAATTAAATATTCTGAAAAAGACAGAAAGTCTAAGTTAAATGACGATGGAAATGTAACAGAATGGGCGGAATTTCTTCACAGACCTGGAGAATTTTATTTTGATTTTGATGCTGTGCGTAATGAAATTGAGTATAGAACTGACATCATTGCTGGAACAAATAAAGGAATAACGCATACACAAATTGTGTTAAAAATATATACTAAACTGTATGATTTAACTTTTGTAGATTTGCCTGGTATAACTAAAGTACCGGTTGGGGATCAACCGGAAGATATTGATGAACAGATACAAAAATTAATTATTAATTATGCAAAGCAAGCAAATTCTATTATTTTAGCAGTGGTTACAGCAAATACTGATCCGTCAACAAGCGAAAGTTTGCAAATAGCAAAAAAATTGGATCCAGAAGGAATTCGAACTATAGCAGTAGTCACAAAATTGGATTTAATTGATGAAGGAACATTAGAAGATACCAAAAATTTGCTTTGTGGTAAAAAAATTCCTGTTAAATTAGGTATTATTGGTGTAGTGAACAGATCACAAAAAGATATAAATGAAAATAAAACATTGGAAGCTACTATAAAATCAGAAAGAGAATTTCTACAAAAAAATTATCCAGATATATATAAAAATCATGGGAATACGGCTTTGGCATACAATTTACAAGCTGTATTAATTGAACATATTAAAAAAGTCTTTCCAATACTTCGAGAACAGCTAAATGATATGGAAGAAAAATTGAAAAATATACTTTTAACATTGCAAACCCCGGACAACAAAGTATCATTTCTGATTAGATTATTAAAAGATTTAAGTAGATCTTATGAAGAAATAATTAATGGATCTCACAATAATATTTCAGGCAATGAACTTATTGGTGGTGCAAAAATTTTAAAAATAATCGAAGAAAAATATTTGAATTGTATAGATGATATTGATCCATTAAATAATTTAACCAATGAAAATATTGCAAATATTTTATTAAACACATCCGGCATAAAAAAAAGTTCATTTGTTAATGAAAAAGGTTTACAAAAAATTTTAAGTCGACAAATAAATTATTTAACTCAACCGTCATTGGATTGTGTTGATGTAGTATCAGAAGAAATGTTAAATACGTTTGATTCTATTGATTTGAATATTTTAACTACATTAAAAAGATTTCCAGTTCTTCGCGAAGATGTAAGTTTATATTTTATTTAATTATATAAATTAAAATATAATGTATTTATATTTTAATTAATTAATAATTTTACAATATTTTTTTAGGTACGAATAGTTTTTGGAAATATGATTAAAGAAAATGTTGATGAAATAAAAGAATTTATAAAATCGTATATTGAATCCTATCAGGAATATATTGACACCACGAACAATGATTTTCTTGTTGAAGTAGTAAAATCCAAAAATTTTGCATCCAACGTACGTGAGCGTAAAAATAGTGATTCATCCGGAGACAGTGAAAACGACATGAATGAAATGAAAAGAATACAAATGTTACAACAATTGTTGTCTGGTAGTAATGATTATGATGAATCATTTGAGTTATCGGAACAGGTAAAATTACATAAAGAATTATGTCGCTGTTATTTTATATTTATAAGAAAAATTGTTCGGGATTATGTACCCAAAAGAATTTTTCATAAAATGGTAAATGAGTTTGTAAAGAATTTTGACTTGCGTTTAAATGAAAAGATATTTGAATCGTATTATATTGATAAAAAAATGGAAGAAGTTTTCTGCGAAGAAAAACACTTTCAAGTTGACAGGGAGCAGACTGAGGAGCAATTGGATGCTGTTAGGAAAGCGTTAAAAAGTATGGGTGCTATAAATTATATTTAGTTTATCATATAAACATTTTTTTCTTAATAATATACTAATTTACTCATGTAAATCTCTATGCGAGATATATAATTTATTAATAATTATTTTATAAACTGAAAAGTGTTACAAATATATAGATTGTCAAATAATATTATAATGTAGTTAGAATAGTTAGTATAGTTACAATATATTTTCTGATTTTTTAAAAAAATTTTAAGATAAAATAAATTATGGGTCTTAGGTAGTATCTAATTATTTTAATAAATAATGTTTTTCTGATTTAAACTGTTTTATGTATTGTATTTTTAATTTTAATTAATTTGTTACAGAAGCAAAATCAGTAGATAATCAGGGTACACGTGTCGTATGCTATATATACAGTCGATTTATTGGTGTCGAATGCTATTTACATTATTGAAGTTATCTACACATTTTCCCATCCTATTTTTAATACGTTACCAACTACGAAACGATTGTATTCGTATATGTTGTGTTGTCTAGTAGGTATGTGTTCATTATATGTCAATCTATGTCGAGACGTGGTGACAGAACGCAGTTTAAAAAACGTGGATAAATGGGTGGAAAAGGATAAATAGTACAAACAGACGAATCTATTTTTCAAGGGAAACGTAAGCACAAAAAAAAGACTTCGCCTTGGACATTGTAAACCAGTTGATAATGAAGATACTGATGGTAATACTATACTAATACTTCCGACAGTGGCGTATTTAAGATTTTTTAAAGGGGGGGAGATATAACTGAAAAAAAATTTCTATCCCCTTTTCCCATTTATAATATTTATAGGTAGATATTATCAATTTTTAATAACTATAATCGTACATATTTATTATATATAAAATATAACCATTTTTATTTTTTAAATAGGTATATTTGTATTATAAAAATTCAACTTTTCTAGGTTTTTGATATTTCATCTATTATTTCATCCACGTCCAATTTAAGGTCTCTATGGATGGACAGCATTGCGAGGCCATTTAACATAATATATAAAAAAAATAATACATATTACAAAAAAAGCTAAGCCCAACAGGGGAGATATATCTCCCTCATCTCTCCCCATAAATACGCCACTGACTTCCGAACATAATTCTAACGAAGAAAATCAAAACTATGATACTAATCGAAATTATGGCAGCCTAATTCAAGGACCTTGAGTGTTAAAAGATATATTTTTATAAATCGATTATAATTTCAATGACAACTGTAAAACTACAAGCTCTAATAAAATTATTTTGGTAAGGTGAGAATACATTTTTTCACGTAGATATCATACGACAATGTATTAATTTTTTGTAGATAACATACGACACGTGTACCTGTAATCCCTGTATTACTTGTAATCAGTAATCATTTGCGATAATTATTTTTACTTTCAATATTTTAATCTGTCAAATAATAAATAATAAAATAAGAAATGTAACTTAATAGCTAAGAGCTAAGACAAATAACCATGGGTCCATCTCCATGACTAAATATTTAGTCATGTAGGTAACAAGCTGTCAAGATGACTGTATTACAGAATAGAATAAATTAGAATGGACTTAGTAAAATAATACAATTTGAAAATAATTTTTGTGACACATCATTAAATCCTTAGCGAGCCTAATTATTACTATTATTAGGTTGGGAATCGCAGATTTATAATCTATTTCTATAGGACTATATTATTTTACACGGACGACGGACCATATAATTATATTACTATATAAAATAGTATGAATTGGCAATGACATTGCTGGCATGGTGAAGAGGTAAACGGCAATGAAATGTTTCTTTATTCGGTACACTACTACACTATGTTTCCAAGTGCTATCTAGTGGTAGACATTATGAACTATTTCTTTAATGACAAATTGACAAATCTTGTTTCTTCCCGCTAAAGCTGTTGTATGTTGTTATATTTTATTGATAATTGATAATAATATTAATAAGTAATAGACTACAAGCACGATGTAGAGAAGATCTTCTCTACATCGTGACTACAAGTTAACTTGTTTGTTACCTGTCGGTTGAAAATTGTAATCTCATTTAGTACCTATGTAAAATTTTAAAAACCCGACTTGCTTGCATAATTATTAATAATTAATATTAAAATAATGAAATAAATTATTATTAATGACTTAATGTATAAAATAGAATAATAATATTATTTTATTGTAGTTAGGAATTAGGATAGGTAATTATTAATATTTAATTTATATTTTGTATACAGGGTGGTTACCAAAACCGTTATCAGTTTATCACAATCTTTATTGCCGCTGAGGCGCTGACCCGCTGTTTATGATTTATTTTATAGTTTATACTTATTTTAATATTTTTACAAAATATTTAATTATCATTTATCATTTATCAATATAATAAAAATTCATAATATTATAATAAACTATTATAAATATACCAGTTAATGTAGGTTTAACTTGAATCAATTAATTTTCTAATTTAATTTCTATAAATTATTATTAAGTAAATATTAATCGATTTATATTAATTTATCTAATTATTATAATTCAGTCTTCATTCTTCAAACATATTACATCGTACGACAGAAACAATTAGGAGGTAATTATAATATTTTATTTTTATGAGTATTAGAAATTCTGTGATAAATATGCATCGTCATATTATATATATTAATATATTAATAACTCATCGTCTTTTTTTTTTTTTTTTTTTGTGCAAATTTTTCATATTTAGTAGGTATTGAGCCTATACCTGATAAATGAATGATATTATGAATGATTTTGAACCAATTATTAAATATTGTTCTTAATTTAAATTTAAAATAAAAAAATATTTTTTAAAACAATTTTGTAAAAATTACATTATTTTCAGATATAAATGTTTATTCAGCATAATTGCACGTAACTCGATTATAATATTATGATAATTTGTGATAATATTTTAATGATAACTTTTAATAAACCGTACAGTTTTTTTTTAATATTAATTAAAAGTATTAAGTATAGTAAAAAATTTAAAGATTTAAAAATATCATATTTTAAATAATATTAAAATTTTCAGTAGTTATTTAATAATACTCATTCATTTACAATTATCAAAATTTGTGTAAACTAATTTATTTAAAAAGTGGAAAATATATTTTATAAGAAATTAATTTCATAATATGTTTTTTTTTTATAGATCAATTTTCATTCTTTAATACCCACATTAAATTTACCTACATTACCTACATTAAATTTGATTAAAATGAATACAACAGAAAATGTTATAAAATCGTTAAATGCTGATCAAATGTCACAACTAGTAGCTAACATACAAAGTGATTTAGATAATGAAATAGTAAATACAAAACGAACATTAGAACAAATCGATCAACATATTTTTACGTCTATATCCAATTTAAAAAAACTTAGAAGATGTATTGTAATTTCACATTATGCAAACTTGAAAAATAATACTGATGGCCAAAAAAATTGTCAAAGAGATGCTATCCTAAAAAAATTAGATTCTGAAGATGAATTGAAAGACTTGAGTGTTTTTATTCCAAATTTAAGTAATGTATCAATACCAATGAAAAATGAACCTACAAGGAACTTTGAAGAAATAAGCAAATCAATCTCACAAAATGTTTTGTCTTCAAAATTTATACCAGCTACTGGATTAATTGAGTTATCATATGTTATTGGAAATACTGTTAAGATTAGTGATACTAATCAAGACATGAAATACAAATGGAATGTTTATCTACGTAATGTAGAAGACGGAATAGATAATTTAATTTATATTGAAAAAGTGACATTTTTTTTACACGATTCCTATAAACCTAATCATATTATAAATGTAACAGAAAAACCTTTTTCATTAACCAGACATGGATGGGGCGAATTTGTAGTTCGTTTACGTTTGTATTTTAAAGGTAACATGAATGTTCAGACAGACGTATATCATAAACTATGTTTGGATAAAGATATAACAGTTGGAATTCCAATGGTAGCTAAGGAACAAATTGTTAAGTACAAATTATTACTACAAAAATAGTAAGCGTATACTTATAGTTTTATATTTATTCAAATTTATAATTCATATTCATTCTTTGTAAACCATGTAAATACATACAAGTTAATTGTTTAAAACTAGTAACATTATAATGAGTATTTTTTTAAAATTTTAATACAATACCTACACAACTTATTATAAATCATATATTCCTTAATTTTGTACTATGTATTTATTATAATGTATAATTTGCAATAAATTATGATTTATAAATCACTATATAGAAATTTTTATTTTATTATTTAAAATTTTTATATTAGTAATTCAATCAACCAAATCTATAGGATAAAGTTACCTAAAAAGAGTTAGTAAATGATAATTAACAATATGTTATTCTAATGTAGTAAACTAAATTATGATTAATTAGACTACAAAAACTCGTGTCCCTTTCAAAAATGTTGAATTTTATTTATAATCTATCTATCAACCTACGTACTTATCTGTTACATACAATCATAAATTAGTGTAATATAATAGAAATTCAGCGTCTACATATTTTATAATATAAAAAGTATTTGTGAATCTTAAATTATATAAAAATTTATAATTCTACAAATATGTGTACTAAATGGATTAAGAGTAAAAATTAATATAAAAATTCAAATTGTCAATGAATTTGATTATGAGTAGGAAGAAAAACCAAGAGGAATAAAGTATAAAGACAAAGAACTTTATAACTAATTTGTTAATTTTTAATAAATAATAAGTACTAAAATTGTAAAATATAGTAATATAATAAATTATAAAAAATAAATAAATATAGTAATATATATAGTAATTTTTTTTTCTAATATCAAATACAAAATTGATTATCAGGTACAGCTGACCTTTTTATCTTCATTGTATTATCATTTGTGTATTATCATGCACACAACATGAGCATAGTAGCATAGTAGCAAAGTTCAAAATAACATTTCTTAAAAATTATTTAAGTTTATACCTAGAATGAATTGAATAAATTTAATTATAATTGAAATAAAATTGAGTACATTTTCTTAAATATCAAATCTATTGTATAATTTTATTAATATGTTTGATGAAAACAAACAAATATATTTAAAAAAACAAATTGAATATACCTAATAAATAATTTGATCAATATGTTATTAGCATAAATTAAGGAATTTAAGAGTTTTTCAAAATGAATCGGGGGCCGGAATGTTCATCTAAATGTCAAACGGTAAGTATCTAAATTTGATTAGAAAAATATATATATATTAATAATACTATATTTTATTTTAATGTCAATTCACAATTCTGTAGTCAAAACCAATGTCAACTTTTACAAGTTTTTATTAGCATTAATTTCATAGTCAGTGGTAGTTAAGATGTAATAAATTATTTATTTAATGGTATAATATTAAAAAATATGTTATTAATATTAATTTTCATTGAATTTAAGCGTTGGCTTCAAACTTAATTAACAAAAATCTGTTATAGAACGTATAGGTAGGTATTTTGTTTAGTTACTTGTATAAAATACAAACAGTACACACTAAGATTCAATTTATTTGTTTTCGATATAGGGCTAAGATAAATGTTATGAATTGTGATATATTAAATATACATTTTTTTGAATATGTATTAAATCAAATATAACTACTTAAATACCAAAAACTATCATAATATATTATTAAAGTTATAATTGTTGTTATATAAATTGTACATATTATATTTAAATATAAGTAGCTTTTTTAAAAATATGTGTTTATTGAAAATCAATATATTATTATAAATTATAATTAGATAAAACTATTAATACAAATTTCATTAATGAAGTAATCACTAGTCTAAATATAACTGTTAAACATACACTTAGTAAATAATATTATAGTACACTTAGTACAATATTAATTATTAGTTATTATTTATTAAGTAAAGTTATACATATAGTATATAGTATAGTAGTATATAGTATAGTTATATATATATATATATATATATATAAAAGAAAATTGAGTAACGAATGTTAAATTATACTTAAGCATTATTTATGCAGGTATGTATTTCTGTAGATAAATAATGTTTTATACTTTTATCAATTTAAATTTCCATATTTATATCTGTGTATGTATTCCATTAATAAATAAATTGATGTAGGTGTATGTATTGTATGGAATACTTACAAATTGTTATTTAATAATTAATGATTTATCTTGTTATCTGATTATAAAAGTATTAAATAAAAATTAAGTGTAATTTTTTATACGATAATAAGGTAGTAGATATACTGTAGATGGACTACGTAGGTATATTCAGGTCATGGTTTTATAAAGCCCTTGCCCGTTGACTTAATACGTTAATATTTCATTAATATTAAAAAATAAAACTGTCAGTAAAATATGACAAGAAAATAATTTACATTGTTATCTAATTATTATTAGTATAATACATAATGTAGTGCATTTAAGTGGTACACATTTGTGAATATTAAATAGGTAGGTATGCCATAAAATATATTATAATTTGTAGGTTCATTCGTATAGGTAGTATTGTAATAAACTAATAACTATAAGAACCAAATTTAAATAATTATTCAAAATTAAAAAAATTAACTTAAAACAATGTTTAATCTTAATAAAAAATGTATTATTTTTAAGCACTAACTAGAGACTTTATTATCTTAATAGATTGTAATATTTTACATTTAATGTATTCACTAAAATTCAGTAACTTCAGTTTAAAATTAGCGTACGGTAGGTACCTACCTGGCTACTTATTATTCTATTAATTTTGTACCTATTGTAGAGTTGTGACTTGTTTGTTAGATCAAATCCTAAATAGAATGTAAAGTTATAAAAATTTAGTAAAAAAAGACATTTAAGTAAAGTTATAGATACCTACATTTTTAGTTTTTAGTTGAATTATATATTAGTAGTAGTGTCTAATTACCGACAAAGGAAATTTACAAAGACAATTTGTTTATAGAATAGGTAAGAAAAAACCAGATATTTTTTTTCTTTTTAAAAATTTACCTACACTTGAAACTCAAGGTGAAATAATGGCAATATATTTGTTGATCGTATACTTGTGGTGCTAACATTTATATTTTTCTAACATGCAGATAGATGATTTTATTATATTACGTTTTAATTGAATATTGTTTTAGACCATAATATGTTGTCATGCTGTTTTTAATCGACAGTGTCGATTTTATCTTTTTTTCTCGGTTGCTTTTGATATTCGATATTGATCATTACGTTGTGCAATTTTGTCGAAGAGGAAAAAATATAGTGGCCCCCAATGTCATGTGAACTGTGGAAGTGGAAGTCATCCATGGAATTTTCATGGCACGTTAATTCTATATTATATTTGGTTTTGATTATAATAAATATATTGTTTGTCTCAATTTGAACATGTCCTTGTTAAGAGTTTTCGTTATATTGTTGAAAATACATTAGGTAGATACTGATATAGGTCATAATAATGATAGGTAATGAAAAATAAAAAAAAATTTGTCGATGAAACTGTGAATTATAATACATTATATAAATCCTTTAATAAACTAGGAAATATATTGTGGCTTTAGTGGTTTAGGATTTTTTCTATAATCTATTGGTTTATTATTTTATATTATATAAAACCTTGAAAATATTGTAATTTCATGCTTTGGGGTAATATTATACCTAATTAATTTACCATTTTAAAAATTTGATAGTACTTAGATATTTAGCAATTTGTGAAAAATAAATACTATTGTTTAAAAAAATAATAATAATGCATTCAGAATTTTTTTTTTTGGGGGGTGGGGGATTAAACATATAAAATATTGGATTCAAACAGAAATACTGTTAAAAACAATATAATATACAAAATGTAGAAATACACTAATTAAGGATAAGGATTAAGGATATACGCTTGACGTATATAGGTACATATTATGTTGAATTTCGTCTTTTGTCCATTGAAAATATTTAATGTAGAATATTACGTAATTATTTGTATTTTAAATATTATATAACCGTTATAGATATTGTTCGTACACACTTATGGATTTATACGAGGTAATTGTGTGTATAAAATAATATTATTATCGTTTATATAAATTTACTCTTGGATACCGATATGAATAATTTTGTCCGTCTGGCGTCTATACGGCCTATACTTCTATAGTTTATAGGTATAGGTACCTATATGCAATGTAGTCGTAATTAATTAATCCTTAATAGGTAATTAATATTTTTAATATGGATAGTAGGCAATTTTTTTGTTTCGAAATATCATTCTCCAAAGTAATGATTATTCTAATTAAAAACATATTATTATCTACTAATAATTAGAATTGACTTTTATAAAATATAATGGTCAATTATTTTAAAATTGTATGCCTATATAAAAATATATTATTATTAACAAAAAAAAATATTAATAATAGTCGTCTTATTAATTTATCTCCTTATATTAATACCTAATTGGTAATTTGAAATTGCATAGTCTTATTTATAATTTATTGGACTGAATGTATAATTAATTATTGTGAAAGTTGTTATAAATGTATACCTTATGAAATTTGTATTTAAATTTTGAATAATACTAGTTAGCCCTTTGATACGTTTGTACGATGTCAGTATGTCACGAGTTATAACTTATAACTAATAATATTTAAAATCAATGACTGATGTTTGACACTTCGATATCACTTTATGCCTAGCTGTTTCGATCTTGGGATAATAAATTAGGTATAATATTTTGTATATACCTACGCTTACGTTCAATATGCCTCGTGGGTTATGACGTGGTATTTTAAATATGAATAGATTTCCTTATTATATATTATATTGTTCTCGTTTTCATTAATCATCCATGATTTTTGGTTAAGTGCTCGTAGGTATTATTTGCCCTCTAGAATATATATTATTTTTATTGTAATATCAATATTTTTACTTATAATTTCAAAACTGCAGGTTATTTTGAAAAGTAGATCCTATTATATTTTTTATATCATTAAAAGTATATATAGTTACACTTTTACAATTAAATGTTATTCTTATTATTATATTTAAAATAATCTATTAACACCTATTACGATAATTTTAGTTTTAATATTGAGAGATACGAGTATATAGGTAATTAATTAAATTTATTATATCAAAAATACTTATTTTTATTATTTAAACGTTAGGTAGGTATTAATTTTTAACGTGTATACTCATTTATTTAAATATTTTATAGTTATATAATACAATGCGTAGTAACATAATAAACGTCAAATATTATAATATTACATTATTATTTATTATATTAAAAGGAAAATCAATGGTAATAATATATGCTGAGTTGAAAATATTTATTAATTTTTATTAATTTACTTTTACTGTTTATAATTTTTTATTTAAACGATGTAAACGTATAAGATGCTTGAAGGCAGGACAGTATAATTTCGGTAGTGAATTGCAAATTGCAATTATTAATAGGTTTGCATGTTTTCATTATAATTATTATATTTTATCATATTTATATTTTTGAAAATTTTAATAATTAAATTATTTTAAAGATTTATAATTTCTAAGACAAATTATATAACTACTGTAGCTATTACCCACCACTAATATAACTATCTACATATATAATAAATACTGGGATAAATACCATTATAATATAAACAAATATAAACACACGATGTCCTATTTTATGGTACATATTCATGTGTGTACATTTCATGCATATAATATACACTGAAGTGTACCTAAGTTTTAATTTCACCTTGAATAATATTAATAGACATTGTTCTTCTCTGATCTTTCATCATTCATCATATGCATCATTAGTAATTGCATAAATTAACCCACGAAGGCAGGAAATTATAGTCCAAAATTTATAAACTATCGATTTTCTACGAATCATTTTACAAAGTGTTTTGCTGTTTGGTAATATTAATTTTCATTAATATTTAATCAAGCAAAATAAGTTAACTATACGTTTATACCTCTATACCGTTATACTTAAAGTACACAACGTTATAATATAGGCATAAGGCATATATATTTATATATATAATAGTAATTAGTAATTATCTATTATTTGTATATAAAATATTACATTTTATATTCTGAGCGAAGCGAAGAATGTATTGGTTTTACAATTATGTGTGTCTTTTGTCTTTTTTTTTTTTTATGTATGTAGACACTTTTTCTACCCGATTTCACGAATAGCAATTTTTCAAAATTGACCTTATGCGATAGAAAAAACGACGGAAAAATGAAGAAAAAAGGCAATTTTCATGAGAACTGAAATTTCGACGAATTCGATTTCAATATTTCACGATAACTCAGGCAATATTTAAGTTAGAGACTTGAAAACTTTATTGAGTGTTCACATAAGTACTATATATATGTGTGTTTTGGAACCGTTACGTTAAATTTTTTACAAAATATTGAATATTTTGTAAAATTCTAGTTTTTATGTATATAATGTTTGATAAAATTGGCAGTTTTGGGTTTTACGGTCTGAAAATTTTACTGAAGTATACTCACATATTACTTAACGTGATATATAATAAAATATTAGAAAAATACCAAGTCTTAATTTTTTTTTATAGTTGCTCAAAGTTGATATTTTTAGTTTAATCGAAAATCATGGAATCCATACAAGTATGCTTCTTATTATTTCTCAATACTTTTACAATAAAAATTAATAGAAAGTAAAAAATTGGAAATTTTTTTGAAAATTTTATTGAAGCATACTGATGAATATAATTAATATATATATTAACGTATTTCCAAAATATTAGAAAAATTTCAAGTCTTAAATTTTTTTATAGATGTATAAAGTTGAAATTTGAGTAAAATCAACATTTAAAGTATTTATATGGATTATTCTTATTATGTTTCAATATTTTACAATAATGTTAAATAAAATTGAGAAATTTTCATTAAACATTTTTTTTTGGAGTTTAAATACAGTTTACTTAACTCAGTTCCAATTAATTGTGAATTATTACATTTACGGGTTTTTTTTTATAGTTGTAAAAGTATACTCGTAAGAGCCGAACTGGATACTGCTCTGGAAGGGATTCGGCCATACGGGTGAGGAAAAGATAATGGTGATGTTATAGCAGTGGTTTTCAAACTGGGTGCCGCGGCACACTGGTGTGCCGCGAGTATCCACTGGGTGTGCCGCGGTTTTTCCATAAATTACCGATTGCATTGAATTGCCTTATATCGGATATAAGAAAATAAATGCTTTCAATGTTTCAATCTCTATAAATTTGATATATATTATTTATATATAAAGTGATTAAGATAAGAATGTCAAATAACTATTGAACTATAAAACGTATAGGTTATCCGTTATATTGTTAGATCGCTGGCAGTATATCCATCGCAACCGGCCTGGTCGTTTACGTCGTATTCGTAGAGTAGTTTGTCTCCTAATTGTATTGTAATTGCATATGAGTATTTAAAAAAAATACATTATTTAATACGTAACTATTATACTGTAATTGTAATATTAATAAATAAATAAATAATTAATAAATATTTGTTATCCCATCAATCACACATTTCTAATTAAACAATCTAAATGTATATAAAATTATAATTAATTCAAAATAATTTTGTTCATCTAAAAAAGTCAGTGTGCCGTGAAAATTTTTTGAAGTGTACGGTGTGCCGTGTATAAAAAAAGTTTGAAAACCACTGTGTTATAGTATTATGTTGTAATTTGATTAAGATTTGAATGCAATGATAATTATTACATTCGAAAAAACGATACTGAGCGTAGTTCAGTAAAATATAGGTATAATAGATTAGACTAATGAGGTAGGTAATGAACAAGTAGTAGTCAGTACCTAGTAGCAGACGATATAATCAGTCAATTAATATGATATAAATATTTTTTTTTTTTTTTATTAAAAACATTAAATTAGCAATAATATTAGTCTAATAGTAACTGATTGTAATGATAAGGATAACAACTAGTAACTACCTATATTGATCATTAGGTATTATTATTATATTATTAAAATGGTTAATGTTTTTATAGGTATATATAAGAGAAGAATACTATTGAATAATTAATGGCGATATTGATTGATAAATACTTCATCAAATATTGACTAATGACATTTTTAGTAAATTTGTGAAAATTTAAATCAATTCAATAGGTACCTTTATTATCTGACTAAACTTCGCTAAGAATCGGTTTTTTCGAATGTAATGATTTATCGTGATAATCAAAGCAATTATTATTTTCTCTTGTACCTATTACTTAATTACCAAAGTAAAACTAAGACAAGTTAGTTTTCATACAGTTACAATGCGGTATGCTGTTTTACCGTTATGTAGCCAAGACCCAACTGCCGTTTATAATATGTATAGTAAAGTGTTGAGTAGGTACATGATATGAAAATACAATTAATTTGAAATTACGTTAAAATAAGTATTCTATAAGGAGCTCCATATTATCATTATTTATATATTAATTATTAGTTATATTTAAAAAAAAAATTAATTTTTGAAAAATAAACAGTGTATTTAACTAATGAAGTATTGAAGATTTGAAGTGAACATATTAAACGTATTACCTACCTAAATAATTATTATTTATAATTTAGGTATGTATCTACTTAAATAATGAAAATAAATGTACTACATAGAAAAATAATATATTATTGTCGATTTAATTGCTTGTTCATTATGATTTAACATTTTATAATATGGATATATACGTACGTAGGTATAACACACAGATTTCTACGAGTATATAGTGAGTTAGAATAGAAAATCTGTGTGTATATTTTATATATAGAATGTAGATGTAATTTAATGCTTCATCACGTTATAATACAATATTCATCATACCTAATTAATAATTATTATTGTTGTGGCCTTCATAAATTTGTATGAATATTTTGTACACTAAATTAAAAAAAAAAAATAATATTTTCGTGTTATAGGTACAATGAAATTTATAACTATTTTAAAATTATATATTATTTTAATAACCCTGTATTCTTGTGCAGCTTTATCATCGAAAACTTTTATTTGTATAGGTAGTTACGCTATCGTTTTTAGGCTAATTTCGAGTGTTTAGATAAAAAATAATATATAATATAATAATATATTTATTAAATTTTATACAACGCGATAATTTTTATACGATTTATATGAACCAATAATTTCAATTTTCTTTTTTTCAATTATACGAGCACATAATTATATTGATACTTTTATAATACGAGAAATACCACCTATACGTTTTCAGTCGTAAATATTATTATTAAATATGAATTTATCATTGTCCCTAAGAAGCGAATGTTATTATTTTTTTAATCGTCTCATTGAACAATGTACAGATAATATAATAGGTACAATATTATTATACTGTAGGTATATTATACATTATAATCATATCGACGAAAGCAATGTTATTCGCGCGCGCGAGATCGTTATATCGTGCTATGGAGGTCATCGAAAAAGAAGGGGTTTCCTCTAAAATCGCTTAGATATTCCAGTGTTCCGGTCTTCTTCCGATCAATTCAAAAATCACGTTCGTCGAGTCGACTACTTTCGAGTTACTCTACTTGTAATTTGTGTTGCTAAAAATAATTACTCGTTTATGTGACTTTATTATATTTTTTTTCGTTTAATGTAATATATTATAATATTTAATTCGGGCACAATTTGTTTTGAAATTTAAAATGTCAGTTAACACACGGCCTAAATCGATACACGGCCCCCACAGGAATGTACGTATATTATTAATATTTTATGTATATACCTACTAATATAGGAAGTTTAATATTTCATTTCAGGAATTAAACAAATTTTTAATTTTCAAATAATTATAAAATGTCTAAATCTATTGTGCTTTTTGATATTTATGTGTAGGTGAAATAGGTAATACTATATTATTACAATGTTTAACCTAAAATTCAAAACTGTTAATACTAATGAGTAAGTACGATACGGGTATATTTATAGATAATTATTTATATTATTGTAGACTATATTTCAGTTTTCAAAATAAAATAAAGTAATTTTAATATAACGTTTTTCATAATTTGATGTTATATTAAATTTTTTTTTTTTTATCTAATTTAAATTATTTGATTCTACACATAAAATATTTATTTATGTGTAATACATACACGTATGTTTTAATACGTACATTGAATTCGGCCTTTTTAAAAGTTATAATAATTAAAATTTAAAAAACTTCAAAATACAAATTGTAAGAAATATAATATACAAAACAATAATTTTTTAGTAAATAAATGACATATTTAAAATAAAATTGATTACTTGTAATTTTTTTTTTTATAATATTTTCTTAAAAACCCAAATCACAAAAATGATACTTAGTAATCGTATTAACGTTGTTTAACTACGTATTTCAACAACACTGCAGTTATCATCCTCAGCGCGTACCAAGTACAAAAAAAAAAAAAAAAAAAAAAATAATTTATGTATTCTTTTATTAAGAATAAACATAACTTTTTGTGCTTAATATTTATTTATAAATTAATGATATTTATGACTTTTGTATCATCATGTATGAAGGCCGTCCGGCTTTAACTTTCACCGGAGAAAGTAGCTCAGTCTTATACATGAGTATCAGAAAATTAGTGTATTTATTTCCTGTTTATTTTTAAGCGAGTTTCGTAATTATACTTCCGTTTTATTAAAATATAAGACAAATGAATATAATATTATGATATCATTATGTCACACGATCATAGTGGTTTGTTATTAAAATATTATATATTATATAATATTATGGTCATTTGTGCATTAAAGAATATAAATATATAATATATAATTGTATATTGGATTATATTATAATATTTAATTATATAATTATGATGACATCGACAATTTTAAATATACATTTTTTTCGTTGTATTTGTAATTTATTTTCTAATGATTTAAATTCGAATTTTTATAAATATCATTAATATACCTAGGTATTTAAATTATTTGGGATTATATTTTTTTTAACTTCTTGAATTTTGTATTACAACATATTTAGAGTAAGAAAACAATTATAATTGTTAATTTATTAATTATGTTATAAAGGAGATTAGAAAAATTAGAAGTTTGGGTGAAAAAAAAAATACAAGAATTTTATTATTTTTTAGGTGGCAACAAATGTCACTGTACAAAAACATCATGTGTCTCGTGATAAACGTGGACAAGTTCTCGGAAACGTGCGAGGATTCCGCGGATGTACTGTTTGGTTTACAGGTAAATTAAATAATTTTCAGTAATATTTTATAATACTAGTATATTTTTATGAACGCGATTATTATTGTTTATTATTTATATAATATATATTAATTAAATTTAAATATTAACAATATCATATCATACAATATCATAGGATTATCTGGTGCTGGTAAGACTTCGGTGTCTTTTGAACTTGAAGCATATTTAGTGGCCAGAGGAATACCAGCCTATGGATTGGACGGTGATAACATGCGGACGGGTTTAAATCGAGATTTGGGTTTTAGTCCCGCTGATCGAGAGGAAAACATTAGACGCGTGGCAGAAGTAGCAAAATTATTCGCAGACAGCGGTGTCGTTACATTATGCAGTTTTGTATCTCCGTTTCAACAAGTGAGTATTACCCACAAAAGAAAATAATTATAATAAGATTACTATTTTGTTTGGATACAAATAATAAAGTATATTATGTAGGACAGAGAAATGGCTAGAAAGATACATAAAGAAGCTGATTTGCCATTCTTTGAAGTATTTGTTGATGCACCTTTGAGTGTTTGTGAAGAACGAGATGTTAAAGGTTTATACAAAAAAGCTAGAGCTGGACAAATTAAAGGTATTTTATGAATTTTGACATTTTAAAAATATTTAAATAGTATATTATTATGCTAATTTATTTAAGATAATTTAAATATTTGGTAAAATAATTTTCATAGGATTCACTGGAGTTGATCAAGTATATGAAAAACCAGATGCACCAGAATTAGTTCTTAAAACAGTTCATTTATCTATTGAAGAGAGTACTATGCAAGTAGTACAAATGCTTGAAGAAAACGTAAGTAGTTGTAAATTATTAATGGTTTTTGAAAACTTAAATAGGTTTTTTTTTTAATCCTAATGTATAATAATAAATAATAACATATATATATATATATATATATATATATATATATATATATTAAAAAGAATATTATATAGAATATATTGATAATAATATAATATATATTTTTTCTAGGAAATAATTCCCTTGCAAATTAATCGTAATATTGATCGCGTACCTGAACTATTTGTCCCAGAAAATACAATAGAAAAAGTTAAATCTGAAGCATTATTACTTCCTCGGCTTGATATTGGAAAGATAGACATGCAGTGGGTACAGGTATTGGCAGAAGGCTGGGCAGCTCCACTTTGTGGATTTATGAATGAAGAAGAATACTTACAAGTATGAACAATAATTATTATTTTGTTTAAAATAATTAAAACTATAATTAATCGATTATTATTATTTTTAGACATTGCATTTTAATAGTTTTAGTGAAGATGTTAATCAATCTATACCCATTGTTTTACCTATAACCACTGATAAAAAAGAACAATTAATAGGATGTGAAGAACTTACTCTATGGTATAATACAAAACCAGTTGCAATACTTCGTAAACCATCATTTTTTCCACACCGTAAAGAAGAACGAGTGTGCCGTCAATTTGGAACATCACATCCCAATCATCCTTATATTAAGGTACGTTTAAAAAAAATATAGATATTAAATTCATGTTTATCTGATTTAATTTAATTGTTTTATTTTTAGACTATTTATGAAAGTGGAGATTGGTTAGTTGGTGGTAACTTAGACGTTATAGAACGCATACTTTGGAATGATGGCCTGGATGATATTCGTTTTACACCTAATGAACTTCGTGTTAAATGGAGGGAAATGAAGGCAGATGCTATATTTGCTTTCCAACTTCGTAATCCAATACATAATGGCCATGCTTTATTAATGCAGGTATGATTATTATTTATTATTATAACTAAAATAGTAGTTAAATATTATACATATTGGATTAATATAAAAGTAATTATTGTAAATATATTATAATTTTTATAATGTAATATTTTTATAGTGAAATTCAACATAACAAAATAAAATAATTATTTGTTTAATTAATTGCTAAATATTTTATTAGGACACTAAGAAAAAGCTTTTGGAACGTGGGTATAAGAAACCTGTATTGTTATTACATCCTCTTGGTGGCTGGACAAAGGATGATGATGTTCCATTGCATGTAAGAATACAACAACATAAAGCTGTACTTAGAGATGGAATTTTAGATCCAGAATCAACTGTTTTAGCTATATTCCCATCCCCAATGAATTATGCTGGACCTACCGAGGTAAAAATATTTTTAATTTCTCAGCAATTAAAATTTAACGCTTATTTCAGTGTAATCAATTAAACCAATTATATTTACCATGGTCAATTTATAATAATTAAAAAATTAATTTGATTAAAAAATAAAATTGGTTTTAGGTACAATGGCATGCCAAAGCTCGTATGTCAGCTGGGGCAAACTTTTATATTGTTGGTAGAGATCCAGCAGGAGTTCCACATCCTGATGGTAATCCACCTCGTGATTTATTTGATCCCACTCATGGAGCTCGTGTTTTAACAATGGCACCAGGACTGTCTGATCTGGAGATTATTCCTTTCCGTGTAGCAGCTTATGATACAACAAAAAAATCAATGGACTTTTATGATTCTACTCGACACAACGATTTCAATTTTATATCGGGCACAAAAATGAGAGGTAAATGAATAATGACATGAAATTTTTATGTTTTTAACTGTCAAAATTGTATTTATAGGACTGGCTAAAGATGGCATTGAACCACCTATGGGATTTATGGCACCATCAGCTTGGGATGTATTGGCCAACTACTATAAATCATTGAACAAACTTTAAAATAAAAACACATTTTATTTGTCCTTAATGGATGGTGGATATTCCTATTTTATTTTAAACCATTAACAAGCTCTATATTCTTTTTTTTTTTTTTTTATCTTTCGTATTTCTATGTGTCTGTGAATTATATTAATTTGATCTTTCTATCATATATATATTATATAGCATATGGAACATTTATAATTTAATGAAAGTTTATATAAAAATACTGTTACTGTTTTGATGTTTTTTTTAAAAAAAAAAAATTTAGTAATCAATCAGAATAACCTCAACATTTTAAAAATGAACTAAGAATAATATTATATGTTAAATGAAATTTATTAAATAGTGATTTATAACATTGTAACATTTTCTTATAGTTCTTTTAGTGTTTCTTAATATGAAAAAACTTGGGTGATATGCTATAATTTATAAAATATATTGTTATAATGTTATATTAAAAAAAAAAAATTATTTGAACAAGTTCAATTTGAATAATTAAATTAATTATGAACAAAATTAAATTAAATATTATTTATAATTACCATTAGTTTTAAGATATATTATATTAATTTTAGATATTAATCAATAGTTTTCATCACAATTTTTATTTCTTATTGGATCTATTCTATACCTTCTAATAATTTTACTACTATTGATTGTGTCTTAATTTATGTGTTACCATTGTTAAAAATATACATTTTACCTTAAATATAACATATTTTATTTCAAATTCTGTGTTTGCGTGTTTTATAGTGAAGTATATAATACAAATAAAAGTATAATAAATAAAGTATCGTAAGTTTTGTCCTAAATTCTTCATAAATTGAATATTTATGAATTTTTAAATAAAATTTGTTTCAACAACAATGAGAAGAAAATTTCAAAAAAGTGGGAAAGTCGATCTAAAGTAGACTTTCTAATGAATTCAAATCCGTTTTCAGATCCCTTATCGCATAACTAGATCGATCGTAACGTTGGAAGTAGAAAACGTCTAAATCCCTATCTTTTATGTGTGTTAGACAGAAAAAGAAAATCGACGCTTCGAATACCCTTAAGAAAACTGTATTGTAAAACACAATTTTTATTACATTATATTCCGTACAATTCAAAACATTGACTTTATGACTTACGTATTATTAAAAATGAAGTTTTATAAAACAACAAGGTTACAGCTTTTATTTATATTATTATTTAATGCAACGGCGTTTATAGGAGGCGCAATTGTTAATATTAAATTATAATATTCATAATATTATATAGGTAAGAGGTATTTCTGTGTTTGTGACGTACCTACTGTCGTATCACATCGTAAAATTAAATTATTTTTTGACAAAAAAATGTTTACAATCGACTATATCGATATTACGAACGAAAAATAATAGTATTATTCAGTGCCGCCGAAGGAATTATTTTCGAGGGGAGGGAGGGGGGGGGGGTTAATTTTAGATGACCAATTTTCAATAAGGATAACAAATTAAGTTTGCACTTTACTGCTGAAAATCTATTGTTCGTGTAGCGAATTATACGGTAGATTGCTACAGTAAATTGCTCCCAGAGTGTGAACATAGAGTAAAATAAATACCTATCGTAAATTGCGCCCGAGACTTTTTGCTATGTATTTTGGGTACCTACTTAAAGTAAATTGCGCCTATAGTATCTAAATTATTATTAAATAATCATATTATCTAATTTTGCACATTACATTGATGTGAAAACCAAACGATAATATCGTTTTAACCTTTTAACGATAATAAAAAATTGTAGTTATTAGATTATATTAATATAGGTAATATATACGAATGTAGTGGAGAAACATGCAACTCGTTCATAAAAACGTTCGAAGAAAACAATAACATAATCGATAAAAATACAAATCATAATCATGAAGTGAATGTGCAAAAATTACAACGACAAATTTTGTCATCCACAAAATTCAGTCCAGTAAAATTTACTACAAAAAATGTAAAATATCTATATGTACTCGGTAAAATTTTCAAGTTTTCAAAATTATTTCCGTAATTATTATTATCGTAAAATTTTCGATATAGATTTCGTTAATATTACAGATTCTGTGAACATTGTCTCATTTCGTTATTTATTAGTAGTTTTTCTTGTCTAGTTGTCTTTTATGCTTAATTTTGAGAAATGAATAAAATGACCTAAATAAAAGTATACCTACTAACTAGATATAAAATCATACGCTATTCATGGTAACCAATCATTTTTGGTCGAAAATATGTTTCATACAAACTAAAGAAAAACACACTACACTACGATTGTAAAACAAATACATTTTTTGTTTCGTTCAGAAACTTAAATATATTGTATTAGACAATAATTAAAAATATGGCCTTGAGTACGAAAGCCCCCCGTCACTAGTTCTATTTTGTTTTTGTAGACGGTGGGTATAATGAGTTACACCTTATCTCCTAAGACCGAGAATTCCCTTTTGAACACGTATGTGCTTTATAATTGCATAGTTATATTATTATTTAGCCACGTATAATATTATTACACAATAGTATTGCTACACGTAAGTGAAAAATGTATTTACTCAATGGTATTGCTACACGTAAGTGAAAAATATCTATTGACACCATATTACATAAATAATAAATGAATGTAGGGTAACCAATTAACCATATAATAGATCACCAACATTTAAAACCCAAAACTGCCAATTTTATCAAACATTATGTGTATATACATAAAAACGAGAATTTCACGAAATATTCAAAGTTTTTTATGTTATAGAAAAATTAACGTAAGGGTTCCAAAATTTTATCACATATATATATATTATATATATAGTAGGTATATACTCGTATGTGTATACTAAATTAAATTTTTAAGTCTTTAAGCTCAAAATTGACTGAGTTATCGACTAATATTAAGTTTAGTTCGTTGAATTTTTGTTTTCGTGAAAAATGCCGTTTTTAAGGTATTTTGTTAGTTTTTACTATCGAATAAGGTCATTTTTGCGAAACTCAAAATATGACCTAAACAAAGTATCAACTAAATCCACTTTTCAAACACTAATTTTTGTTATTTAGAGTTATTTCCATTTTCGGATGCAGTTTAGATAATCTAAACTATAGCTATAGATAAATAACGTATATACGTAATACGTATAACTTCAATAAATAACGTATTATTATAACTAGGCTTAGGGACTTATGACTCTAAAAAATACACAAATATGCATGCAAATATGCTTCTAAAATCATTAAAATATGCATTATAATATGCATTTATATGCACTAAATCTCGGTTATTTTCACTTAAACTTTAAAAAGTTATTAGTTCAAATTTATATCTAATAATTAACAATAACTAAAAATTATTAATCAAAGATACAACTTTTATTATTGAATATTATGTATCAACTAAATTTGAAAAAATAAACCGAGAATTAAAAATAAAATAAAATCATTAAAAAATAAATAGATAAAAACAAAATAAAATACAATAAATTATTACAATTTTACAATATTTTTAAATGGCATAACTTTGTTACTTAAATAAATCAATTGTTTTATATAAAAAAAAATGTATATTCTCTGTAAAAATTACATCATTAATTCTGCATCATTTTGAGTTTCTTGAAAATTACATTGTACGATTAAATACTTTCTTATGTTTACGAATGTAAATCTCCGAATATTAAGTCCTATTAATACAATTTTTTTCGACCAGTTAAAATATGTATGTATAATTTATATGTATCTATAGTTTTTAATTTGAAATTTGAAATTTTTGACAAAATATGCAAAATAAGCATAAAACTTTTAAAATATGCACTCTCCTGCAAAATCTATCAAATATGCAAAAATATGCACATTCAAATTTTAGATCTGATATCATGGCATCGAGAAACGAATTTATTTCGCACTCTGCTATATTTAATAATAATTAAAAAAAGTATGCAAATGCTAAAAGTCCCTAAGCCTAATTATAACATATAAGAGTATATTTTATATAATATTGTGTTGGATTAGATTAATTTTATAGAAGCGAAACATGCATAAATCATAATTATTATGGTTTCATTTCATAATATATTGTAATAATTCTGTAGAATATTTGCGATGCGTCGGTGATTAGATTATCTTTGGTGGGAGAAAGCTTCAATATGTAATATAATAATATAACTAAAATATTTTTAAATTAAGTCATATAATTAATTTTTAAAATTTTAATACACAAATTATCGATGTAACAATTCCAAAAATTTACTACAAAATATGTAAAATATCTATGGCTGGGTAAAAATTTCAAGTTTCTAAATAAATTATTTCCGTAATTATTATCGTAAAATTTTCGATATTGTCAATATTACATTTTCTGTGAGTTATGTGAGTATTCTTTCCTATATTTTATGCTTGATTTTGAGAAGTGCATAAAATGATCTAAATAAAGTACTAACTAGATAATCATATGCTATTCATGGTAACCAGGCAGGTCATCATTTTTAGTCGAAAATATGTTTCATACAAAATCCACACGATTGTAAAACAAATACATTTTTCGCTTCGTTCAGAATATCAGAATATTAAATATATTGTATTAGATAATAATATAAAATATGATTTTGATTTCGAAAGCTCCCCGTCACTGGTTCTGTTTTGTCGTCAAGTCATTTCTATACTATCTTAAATCGTAGTTCGAGTCTGCCTACGGCACTATCTTAGACCATAATAATACGCTCTTTTGATTTCGGATGTTTGTGTTGTGTCGTGTGATGCCGTAATGATTCTTTGAGAAACTAAATAAATTCTGTTCCACAAAAGTATCTTATTTCAAAAAAAAAAAAATTATTTCCAACTAAATATTAGCATGATTTCAATCGTGAATTTATGTCTAATAGATATTATAACAATTATTAACAATTCCAGGGAATTAAAAAATCAGTGAATTAAATTTGAATTATTATGACAATTTCATGATAATATTTGTAACTTTATAATAAACGGAGTGTATAATGAATTACACCTTATTTTCTAAGTCTATTCCCTTTTGAACACGTATATGATTTATAATTGCATTTAGTTATATTTATTTAGCCACGTATAATTTTCATACTCAATAGTATTGCTACACGTAAGTGAAAATTGTATTTACCCAATGTTATTACGACACGTAAATAAAAAATATCTATTGACACCATTACACAAATAATAAATAAATGTTAAATAACTATATAAGGGATCATAAAAATTTTTATTTTTCAGTATATCTTTAAACGTTCATTTTGTTACTTATTACTCGTATAAATAAAATGAATTCTTTTAAAACGACATTTTTAGTTTTCATTTGCCTTATTATTTTATGCAATGGAGTTTATAAAGGTAATTGTAATATTTAAATACAATATTATGAATATTAATATGTAAATATCTGTCTCTGTATTCGTATCGCGTACCACATATTTACCTACAAAAAATGCCATTGTAGCATAAAGTGTTCATGTATCGACTAGTTAATATTTCGAACAATACCTAACTCGAATAATAATTATGCTTACCGTACTATAATCATATTCTTTATTACCTAATTGTACTTTATATATTAAATATGTAAGTGCAAGGTATATTAGGTATATTATCTTTTATGAGAATGAGTTAAACAAAAATTTATAAATTAGCATAATGTATAAAATCACTGTGTATAGGATATTACTATCTTTATCTATTACTATTTAGATAGGTACCTATATATACTCGTATATATATTTAGTTATAATAAATGTCAATAATATTAATTATTCTGCATGGTTTTAATGATTGTGAATATTTTATATTTATTATTACTAATATCAATTATCATTATACTATTAATATTATTATTATTATTGTGCAATGATATTCATTTATATTTTATTTTTAAATTATACTAGTTTGGAGTGAAGAAACAGCAGAAAAATTAAATGAAATAATGGAAATAATTAAATGTAAAAGTGAGTTTCTTGAGAATTACTTACAGTAAAATAATAAGTAATTAAATTGATTTAAGGCTTCATATAATAATTTTGATTTTGGATAACATAACAATTATTTCTTTATTACAGTTTATTGTTTGACGTTAAAAATTAATATATTATATAAATTATTTATGTAATATTGTGTTTACGGGAATTACGGGTTTAGCTCCTCCTTGCATTTTGCTTATTTCAAGTACCTATGACATTACACGCAACTAGTGATATAGCACGCTCCCTATGCTGTAGGCGTTCGGGCTCGAGTTTTTCAATATTTTTAATTTAACGATTTTAACTATAGTAGGATCATGAATATTAATACGATAAGGATAATATTATATTTAGGTATATACTTTTGTTATTGTAATCAAAAGGAACAAGTGTGTACTTTACCACGTAATATTTATTGTACCTACCTGTACATATAAATAAAATAGTCAATACTGTTCGAATTTTAACGCAAACTTCATTATCATGAATCGATAATTCGCGAAAATTCCACGTTCAGCTCGTGGCATATTAAATCTGAGTGAAAAAATGTCTAAATCGACGAAACGAGCAATACGATGTTAACCGTACGATTGTAATTAGTCCACGTTTGGCGTTATGATGTTACGAAGTATATTATTATTTTATATTGTTAAAGATGTGAGTTTGTATTATACAACAGTATAAAATTGTATAATATAAGGTATTATACATGGTATAGAATATTGTTTTATACCGTAGCCCGTAGGTATAAAAAAAAATCTATCAAATTTCAAAATTTTTAACAACAGTTTACAAGTAATAACTATAAGGTAAAACAGCCGCTGGTGCATGCTTTACGTAATGTAGCACTGTAGCAGAGTGTCAAGGCCGTACCTGGGGGGGGGGGGTTGGGGTTGAGACCCCCCCCCCCCCGAATTTTTTTTATTTATTCAATTCGAAATTACAACATTTATATATAAGATATATAGATAAGATAAAATTAGTATTATTAACTATAAGTAAACATTTTATATTGTTTATTTTATATAGTATATATTATATTACCTATAGATACGGCTATACGCTAAAAATTAAAATTGTAAAAATTATGTTGAATTTATTTATGATATTATATTACCTATGGTAGTTGTGCTTAAACTCGTAAAGTCGTAATACGTATATATTTCATCGATTAGACATTTTAAACAATTGACGGATTTTACGTCGATCAAATTTACAACTGATAAAGCTGTAATGTGATCTTTTGTCATTAATTTTATTATTGAAGCACATTTTCTATATTTTGTACAAATTATCACTTTATTTTGACTTGACACAATATTTTAGTGTGTTAGGATCATAATCATTCGTACATCGTCATTGAATATATATTATTTTATTTTATTTTATTTTATTTTATAATAATAAACGGGTTTGAAACCCTTTTGAAAATGTATACATATGACATAATTACAATACATTCATAACATAGTAAAAATAATGATAGATAAATAAGGTTAATTAGATTAGGTCGCTAAAGATAATAAATACTAAAAAACGAAAAAAGATTAACAAATATTAAAATTAAAGATCTATAGAGGGATCCTCATTGGCCATTAACATTAAGCGCCTAATAGGCTCATTTTTCATATAATTGCTCGGACATATAGGGACATGAAAAGGAATACTAGAACGATTTTGACGGGGAGGGACCTTGAAATTCAGTAAGGATAATAAATCAGTTGAATCAACTTGACCAGACAGCAGTCCCTTAAGAAACTTTACGCAAAGCATTCGCCTGCGTTCAGCTAGAGAGACGAGACCTAATTTAAGAGCAACAGCTGAATAGTCGTGCGGAGGGTGTTCAATACCTAATAAGAAACCCGCAGAACGAAGGAACCGGCGCTGAACTCTTTCAAGTTGGAGAGAGTCATTAGCAGTATAAGGACTCCAAACAACCACACCGTATTCTAATATAGGACGTACTAAAGTACAATAAAGTAGTTTAAATGATGAGTCTAATTTAAAATCCCTAGCCAGCCTGCTGATAAATCCAAGAGTTTTCAAGGCCTTACAACATACCATGTCAATATGTGGGCGTGGATCAAGTGAGCGGGTAAGCTTGAATCCAAGGTCTATGACAGATTCATTAACACGTAAGATTTCAGAGCCTAGAATATTATAGGAATAAATTATTGGTAAACGACTACGTGTGTAAGTAAAAATCTTACATTTAGATACATTTAAGGATAAGCCAATATTTTTAAACCAGTTGACAAAGCTATCAAGATCACTTTGGAGATTAAGACAATCATCAATAGAACCAATACGTAGGAATAGTTTAATATCATCAGCGAAGCACAGAATACGAGAATAACGCAGTACCCGGTTGATATTATTAATAAAAAGAGAAAACAATAAGGGGGACAGATGTCCACCTTGAGGAACGCCAGAGGATGCTAAGAACAGCTTTGATTTGGTTCCAAAAATATTTACCCATTGATATCGATCACTAAGGTATGAAGTGAGCCATGACAAAAATGGCTCACCAAAGGCATAACCGCTAAGAATTTTAATTAATACCCTATGATCAACTAAATCGAAAGCTTTATTAAAGTCAGTATAAACCACATCAACTTGCAAACGCTGTTGGAATGATTCAAATACAAAGTTATTAAATAAGAGATTGCATGTTGTTGTGGAACGACCAGGACGAAACCCATGTTGCTCCTCCATTAGAATATTATTAACTGGGCGTTGAATTTCCTTTAAAACCAACGATTCAAATATTTTCGCAATATGAGATTGAATTGAAATAGGTCTATAATTAAAAACTGATGAAGGAGTACCCGATTTAAGAATCGGGGTAACAGAACTAAATTTAAGCATTGAAGGAAAAATGCCTTCATTCAAGGATCTATTGAAAATAATCCATAGAGGACAAGAGATAATAAATCTTAATTGAAACAAAAACTCACCGGGGATACCATCAGGGCCAACGGACGATAAGTCATGAAGTTCAGATAGGCTATTGAAGACATCATCAACACTGATGGAAATATTGTTAGGTAGAATAAATGACGGAATATTTAAGTGTTCAAGATTGAGTACAGACTGGTTATTTGAGTATACAGATGAGAAGTAAGAGGCCAAAAGATCAGCAGCTCCCTGTTTATCCGATGACACTGATCCATTGAAGGACAGCTGCTTAGGAACATCATTATCGGAGCGATTACAATTAATGAACTTCCAGTAACTACGGGGATTCTTTTTTAATAATTGTTCGGCTCTTTTAGCATAGTTGCGCAAGCATTTTTTTGATTCAAATTTAAATTTGGCACGAAGTAGAGAAAACTCTCTGTAATCACAGACATTAGAAGACGCTTTAAATTTAAGGTGTGCTTTTTTCTTTAAAAATAATATTTGTTTTAGCTCCTTGGAGAACCAAGGTGGATATGACGATACGTAAAAAACACATTTAGGAACAAAATCAATTATAGAACGGTGTAATGCATCAAAGAGAGAATTCATAGCCGAATCAAGATCCAATAATGAAAACGTCGAACTCCAATCAAACGATGATAAAAACATACATATTTTTGAGTAATCGGCTTTGCGAAAGTTAAAGTAGGTTTGGTCACGATCACAAGAAGGCGCACTCTGATAATTGGGAAACTCAATATTTAAGGCAGGATGGTATTTATCTGCAGGAACAACAGGTTCTAGACAGCACTCAACTTTTAGGTTAGGATTATTACAAAAAATTAGGTCAAGTAAGGAGCCATAACTGTTGAATACAGCATTTTTCTGATAAAAATGATAAAAAGCAAATGACTCAGGAATACATTGTGCGTTGGAAACAGAAGAGACAGAGTATGTTAAGCCATCAACATCACTATCCCATGAAATTTCGGGTAAATTATAATCACCACAAAAAACAAAAGAAGAACCAGGATATACATTGATAATATGAGCAATAGATTCGATATGAGTTTTATATATTAACGAGGGTGATTGAGGAGGTATATAGACTCCACCTATTATAAATGATAATGACGATAATTTGAAGCGTACAAAAACTTGTTCAATATTATGTTGGGAAACAGTAATAAGGTGCGAAGGAATATCTTTACGTACACCAATGAGGACACCTCCACCACGAGTACAGTTGCTAGATAAGCTACACCGATCGAATCTAAAAATATTATAATTAAGTAACCCTAGTTCACAGTTATTTATAGAATTAGTTAGCCATGTCTCAGTTAAAACAAAAAATATATAATTAAAACAGGAAGAATTACATCTAAAATTTAAAAGTTTCGTTCTTAAGCCACGGCAGTTCTGATAGAAGCCAGTGACTGTTAGATTGATAGTGTTTATGACTGGTTTGTTGACTGGACCCGGGTAGATCCGTTTTTTGACTTGGTAGAAGAGACTTTTGGAACACCACTTGCATACACAATCCTGAGACCCTGCTCACCATTTTTATTTCTTAGCTCCAGTTCAGTATGACATGAACGTAATAGTTGACGTTGTAAGATGGTCTTGTCCTTGACGATTTTGAAACCGTCAGGAAAAGTAGATCCATTCCGTTTAGAATTGCTATAGATATCGATAAGACTATCCGCTTCTACCTTAGAGTTAAAAATGATTTTTATGGGTCGAGAAGAGCCTTCGCGAAATTTACCAAGGCGTATAACTCTGGATGCCACGGGGATAACATAGTCAAGTGGCTCCAAAATACGACCGATTGCGGTTCTGTCATCTAAGATACGTTGAGAGGTAGCTGAGTGAGCAGATTCAGCGATACCATAGACTATAGCGTTGGAGGCGCATCTCTCCCGCTCAAATGTTTCTTGCAATACATGAGATATAATGACAGGTGTTTGCACAACAGATCCAGTAGCATCCGAATTATTAACTTTCAACTTCAAATCATCTAATTCTAAGCGCAATTTCGCATTTTCCATTTTAAGCTCAGATACTAGCGATGATAGGCTATTGAAATTATTCGTTAGATCAGACAATGATGCAAGCACTGATTTGTTCGAAGATAAGGACTCGTTACGCAACTCAGTAATAGCTGACATTAAATCAGCATTAGAAGGTAAGCATTGGTCAATAGGTACTATTTTAGATGAAATTGAAGAAGTGTTTTTATTGGCAGTACCCCGAGTAATACGAGTTTGGGACGTTGCACTCATACTGTATACAAAAATAAAAACTACTTCAGCACTCTGTAGACCAAGCGCAAATCACTTAGCACACTATGTATAGCAGGTACCGGCGTACAGTCCAACTGGCAGCTACAATAGATCGACTCAGATGCAGATAAGGATTATCGCAAGAATGGTCGTTAACGGATCGATAACAGTATGGAAATGCCGATAGAACGGAAATAAAACTTACGTTTCTGCGGCGGCCGTGCAAAGTTAATAGAAGTTAATATAAAACTTAACTGAGATGATAGGTTTTGGGCAGACTGACTCAAAACCGACACCAGTCTGCGCGCGAACTTTTTACACAACTTTTGCGACAAAAATTACAAAAAACAATGAACGATTTCCCGAGAAAAGGAAGTAAAAACACGAGAGCTAATTACACGTATGATATATTATCCATATTATAGTTTTACCTTTATATTTTTATTATTTCTTTTAATTATTCTGGTGTGTTATTTAATTTTTGTGTTAGTTCTTAAATTATTAATTTTTTTATAATGGCAAAAAGACAAAATTCTATAACTAATTTTCTGTGTAAAAAGCCTAAATTGGAAATAACTGAAAATGAAAATGAAATAGAGACGTCTATTATATCTAGAAATATAAATATTGCAACATCGTCAATATCTACTTTGGAAGTTGATATTTATGACATTGGACATTATTTTGATCAGCACGTAAGTGATGAATTAAAATATAAATTATTAACAAATAAATGGATTCCTGATGAAACATATAAATTTCCTATTGGACAAAGGAATTTAAAATTTCAAATAAGTTGGTTCAAAAGATTTTCTTGGGTTGCTTACACACAAGTAGGTGAACAAGGAGCAGTTTGTACTTACTGTGTTATGTTTGGACGTGAGAATGAAGGGAAAGGAAATCATCAAAAAATGGGTGCATTAGTAACAAAACCATTTAATAAATGGAAAAATGCCATTGAAATATTCTCTCAACATAAAAATACACAATTCCATATTAATAATGTAATGATAGGTGAAAATTTTATTGATATATTTACCAAACGTCAACCATGTTGTGCAAATCAAATTTCCGAAAATCGAAAAAAACTAATCCCTATTATAAAAACAATTATTTTTTGTGGTCTACAAGAATTAGCGCTTCGAGGACGAAATGATTCAGGCCCTATTAATTTAAATAATATTGAACCTAGACATAATGACGGTAATTTTAGAGCACTATTACGAATGCGTATATCATGTGGTGAAACAAATTTAATTAATCATAATGAAAATCAGTCATTAAATACCATGTATATTAGTCCTAAAATTCAAAACAACTTAATTAATATTTGTGGTAAAATAATCCAAGATCAATTAATTTGTAAAATTAATGCAGCAAAGGCATTTTCAGTTTTGGTTGATGAAACCACTGATATTTCACGTATTGAACAATTAACTCTATGTATAAGATATTTAGATTCAGATATTATAAAATAATATAATTAATTATGTTATACGTGAGGACTTCTTACAATTTATACCTGTTCATAGCACAACTGGTCATAATTTAGCTTGTGTAATATTGCAATCAATACAAACTCTTGGAATTAATGATAAATATATGATTGGCCAAGGGTATGATGGTGCTGCTGCTATGAGTGGCAATTTTAAAGGTGTCCAAACGATAATTAGGGAAACTCACCCAGCAGCACTTTACGTACATTATAGCGCACATACTTTAAATTTAGCATTAGCTCATTCGTGTAATGTTCAACACATAAGAAATTGTATAGGTACAATAAAATCTATTGGAAATTTTATTAAAAATTCAGCTATGCGAACAGATATTTTAAAAAATAAAATTAAGCAAATTGCCCCTAGTACAAAATGGACTAAATTAATTTCAATGTGTGATACACGTTGGGTTGAAAACCATGATGGAATTCTAAGATTTTTCGAAATTTTTCAAGCTATTTTTGAAACTTTAGAGGAATTACAGTTAGTTCGGGACATTGATACGTCTTCAAAAGCACTTCAATTATATAAAACTATATCAACCAGTGAATTTATAATAAGTTTGGTTACATCTAATACACTTTTTTCAATGACGCTACCTTTATGTAAAAACTTACAATCAGTTGAGTATGACTTATTTAAAGCTATAGAACATATAGAAACAATAATAAATGAACTATGTGATTTACGTAAAAATATAGAGAATACATTTAAAAACATATTTAACACAGCAGAAAATCTTTTAAAATCTATTGATGACCAAGAAACAATAAAAAAAACAAGAATAATTGCTCATCAAAAAAATCGTACTAATATTAATACTGATTGTTCTGAAAAATACTTTCGTACAGCAATAGCAATACCATTTTTTGATGATTTTATTAATCAATTAAAGGATCGTTTTACTAACCATAAAAAAATTATATCATCACTTTACTTATTACTTCCAAATAAATGCATAAATGCATTAATTGAATCGAGTGATTTTAATTTATATTTTGATTTTTTGGATATGGATTCACTATCAATTGAATTGAAACTTTGGAAAAAAAAATGGCTTGATAAATCTATATTAGAACGACCCACCCAAATACTTGATGCGTATAACAGTTGTAACGCTGACTTTTTCCCAAATATTTCATTTTTATTAAAAGTTCTAATAACTTTGCCGGTATCAACTGCAACACCCGAACGGACCTTTTCAACGTTGAAAAGATTAAAAAGTTACTTACGAAATGCAACTGGAGAAGATAGGTTAAGTGGTTTGGCATTACTAAATGTTCATAGAAATATTGTAGTAGATCCAGATGAAGTTATTAATCGTTTTTCCAATGAAAAGAAAAGAAATCTAGAATTTTTAATTTAAATTTAAAACTTGTATAATTATTGTTTTTTTTATTACTGTATTATTATATACTTTATTACAAAAATTAGAATCTTAAATCTTATTGTAATTAATTAATTTTATAAACATTGAACTATTAATAATTTTATTAATAAATTTATAATGTGCTATAATATTTTATTTATATTAATTAAAAAATGTGCTATTATATTTTATTTATATTAATTTAAAAATGTGCTATTATATTTTATTTATACAACAAAAATTTTTAAATATCTACTATTTTTTTTTTCAAACCCCCCCCCCCCCCCCCCCGAAATTTTTCTCTAGGTACGGACCTGCAGAGTGTATAGTTTTTGGTAAAATATCCATGAGGCCATGTAGAATACTGAATTGTTATAAACATATTTTATGAATGTTTAAACTATTATTTTAAGAATTTATGTATTTTTGAACGATACCTATATTTTATTTATATGAAAAAATAATATACAATTTATTTATATTTTGTTAGAAATTTAAATTTCAAGAAATTATTATCTTATATAGACTAAATTTTAAAATTTAAAAGTTAAATTTACTAGTTGAAAACCAATTATTTATTTTTTAATTTGTATATTTTTGGGATTTTCTCAAAATCAATTGAAAAATTAAAATAAATATATTAAGAAGTTATAATCAGTGATCAATCTCGGAAAATTTAAGATACAACATGGTTTTATACGGTATAATACTGGTATAATACCAGTATAATACGGTATAATACAAAACAAAAATAAAATACCGTATATTAACAACTCTATATATTGTACACTACTTTTCGACGTCGTTGTTTCGGCAATCTGTGGTCGATCTATAGTTACCAACGGTCTACAATCGGTTAGCCATTAGTTTATTATTATGGGCTATTGACAAACTCGTACTGTGTGCGTTATTTAATAGTAGTGGATGTCGTGCGGAATCGAGTATTATGACTGCTAATCCGTATTCGAGTTCGCATAGTCTTCAATCATCATCAATCTCCCCGTGTTCTCCGATCACTGGTTAGAATCAAGAATCAACGTTCGATTTAGGTTTCCGAAGATAATATCACTTGTTATAATTCCACAAAGCATAGGTATCGGATCGGCTATTGTTGGTTGAGTGTCGTTGTTTTTAGTTTATATACATTTCGTAACGTATAGACATGTGATGTTGTTAAATTTGTATTTCTGGATCCGCCCCTCATATAGGTACTGTTAGGGGCGCCCTACTCTAATTGTTTTTATCATGAACGGCGTATTAATATACTTTTTATGATTTTGCCTAATTCATTGTTAATTTATGTATTGTTACACATTCATAATATTTCATGTTATGTAACATTTCATGTTACATTCAGTGAACTTGCGAGTACGACTTCCAAACTGAGTGTTTTTTTACGCTAAAGCGGACGACGTGCGAACAAATACAATATACACGAATAATATAATATGTATTAATATTGGAATTCAATAGTTTTTAGTTTTTGAGTTTTCCAGAAACCTAATTCTAAGTAATTTAAAGTTTTTAAGTGCTATCCCTTGAGAGCATCGCCTACCGGTTACGTTCACTTACTCGAGGTCGAATTTTGGGCAAAACGGATCGTGTTATATTATATAAATAAATAATATTATTATCTTTATTAGATATAAAGACTATATTACTTATTAATAAATCTCTTATATGGTTACGGTTAGGACTATTACTTTCACAATTAGGAGGTATGTACTTAATATAAATATAAATAATTTTATACTATTTTAAGATGTTATTATATTACATTTAATGAGTATAAATTTTATTTTATATGTGATAAGGTAAATTATTATTATGTAATGTTCTTAATGAATAAAAATATCTATTAATGAAAGATTTTGTGTAAAATATAAACTATATTGTTAAACAAATAGCACAAATGAGGGGATACAAGTGTGCAAGGGATAATGTTTAAAATGCTTACGATAGGACAAAGTTATATTATAATTAAATTATGAAGACATTAATGATAGATCTTCGCTTTCAAAATATAATTCTCTGTGGAGTTCAGTCGATTACACAGATTATAAATTAGGGACAAATAATATATTGATACGGTTAATGAAATGTAACCTTATTTAGATTTAAAAACTAAAGTAACATTTCAAAAGAAGATTCTTTTACTGACCCCAAAAGCAAACTATTGGGAAATTAAAAGTTTCCAACTTTCAACTTGGAGAAGATTTTGGGTACCTACGTATCAACCGATTAACCGAATACCGAAAACACCACCGAAGGTGAATTTCGCACGGTCCAGAACAATGTCGACACGTGTCATCTTCTCCTATTGTCATCCCCGTGTTGTCGCGATATCCGTTTTCGTTTGGTTTTTGTGCGCATTATATAATTCGCACGAATTGATCACCACGATCATGGTCTTCACGTTTGCGTCAATCAAGGTCGTAGTTAGTTACTATTATTAATCATAATTACAATATTTGTATTTATAATGAGGTTAGTGTACAACCTTTTAGTTTTAAGTGGCCCCCTTTCTCTGATATTTGTCAACTATTTAGTTTTAAAGTTGTTTTATTTAATACAGTCCACTAGTTACAGAAACATATCTGTTTTATCTTTTTTTATTATTTTTATGTATTTTCCGTTAGTTCCTTTCAAATAATCTTATCCAGCCATATTAGTATTCGACAATACTTGGTCTAGCATACCAGTTCAAATTTCCGGTATACACAGTATTTATTTAATAATTTATTTAAATTGAATTTTAACTTGTGAATGATCACAATCCTCTCATTCACATGTTCAACGTCAAGACTGATAAATTTAATGACAGACAACTACGACACTTTAGTTTTATTCCACAATTAATCCAGAAGGTCGAACACATTCAAGGTGAGAAAAAGCATAGTCCCTGATGCGCTCTCTCGTTTTGAAATGGTCTCACTCGATGCGCAACTACCGGATGTTACGACGTTGTCCAGAGATCAAGCCGAGGACCTAGAACTCCAGGGTATACTAAACGGTACGTTAAACAGTTCTTTACGTCTCGAACCACGCGAAACAGGTACAGGAATTAAAGAAGGCGCGTTTTTGACATCCTGCACAATAAAGCACAATCTGGGATCAGAGTTTCGCTTGCTCTGGTCAAGGAGCGACACAGCTGGCCAGACATAAACCTACCTTTGCCTATCACCGATTACCGAATTACAGTGATAGGAATGTTCTTTTAAAAAGTGAACTGGTTCAAGTTCAAGTTCAATGCATTAAATATGAACTAATTCAAGTTCTAGTTCATGGTTTTTAAAATGAACTAGTTCAAGTTCACTTGAAGTACACAAATCATCGATTTGAACTAAATTTATATTGTTTATAAATCATAATACATTAATATTTAATACTATAATATAATTTAATTATTTTGCAATAGACAACTAAATGGCAAATATGAAATATAATATGTATAGCCGTTCAATACACATTAATTAATACACAATACAAAAACAAAATACAAATTGTAAATGCCCAAATAACAAATCTAATTTCTAAAATTTTTCGTTTCTTCAATAAAAATTAAATTATATGAAATTTTTAGGTTTCATAAGTCTAAAATATGACAATCAATGAACTTGTTTATGAACTAACTAAAAACACTCTCGTTTATAACAAATAAGAACTTAGTTCACGTTCAAGTAATTTTTTTTAAATAGAACGCGTTCATATTCAGTTCACTCAAAATGAACGAGTTCACACGAACGCGTTCATATGAACTTGTTCTTTCCCATCACTGTCGAATTATTATGTCATGTAGTCTGTATCTTTTTTTCTCATAGTCATCGCTCATATTATCCGCGTCGTGCTTAATCTTTTCATAAAGGATGATTCACACTGAACCGACACTCGCAGACCGGCACCGTACCGCACAGACACGTACCGGAACGACAAATTATTAATTAATATAAAATAATACTCCAATTCACATCTAACAGACCGTCAGCGCGCAGACACTAACCGCACCGCGCCGCACCGACAAACATTGTATGAAAGAATGTTTTGTCGGTGCGTGTTCGTGTCGGTGGGATACGACGTTATTTTCCAAAATAGAATCTATTATTAAATATATAAACATTATAATATTATACCTAATAATATTAAATTTTGATACGTTTAGTACGTTTAAAACAACAAGTACGTGTGTACAGACTTGTTGTGTGGTGTAGTTGGTCAGCAAATCTAATTTAATTTTTAGTGATTTTTGTTTTTCTTCGTCTAAGGCTATTGCCATAATGGCTAAATGTTTGGTGGACAAGTGCTTAAACATGATTTTAAAATTAATATTACGCGTTGCAGAACTCGTTGCACTACGTGTAGTTAACTGTGTGCGTATAAATAAAATACTTTTCATTTATGACGGTCTGTGTCTGTCGGTGCAAAACGGTACTATGTGAATACTTCCTAAAATGTCGGTTCGGTACGTGTCTGTGCGGTACGGTGCCGGTCTGCGAGTGTCGGTTCAATGTGAATCATCCTAAATTTGTAAAATAAATAAATAATTTAATTCGGTTAATTAGATGTAGGTATTTAATTTATTGTGTTTATCATCATAATAATTGGATACTAAATTGGAAATACATAATCTTAATATTTTATAGGAAGGTAAATGATTTAATAATAAAATATTTATTATTTAAACAGAATTTGTAAACACTAAAATTAGCGTATCCGAAAAAGTACTTTTATTATTTAATGAATATTCAATAAGGAGCTTAATGAAAATCATTGTAGTTTATTGAAAAGTTAACAAAATTAAATATGACAAAGGAATATAATTATTTTACCTATTTTTTGGTGTAAATAAATATATAGCATGCCATTTAAAAAAAGTATAAAAATTCAAAAATCAGCAAGAAAAAAATTGTATAATTTTTAATTTTTATATAAAAATGAAGTGTTATAAATTTTATATATTTTGTAAAAAAAAAAATTGAAAAACATTAAAATTGACCGAGAAAATGAGTGTAGTAAGTTATTTGGATCATCCTGTACACGTGGGATGTGGCTATTCCTAAACAAAACAAATCATTATGGTATATTAAAACGTAGATCTTCAATAAATAACCAGAATGGACACTGATGATAATTTACATGTGCACATGTTGGAGTACAATAATTTTGAAATTTAGTTACATCAGTACACATCCATAACTCATGTCTTGTAGTTTATCAGACATTCATCAATAATTATTTTTATTTAAAAAAAACAATTTATTAATTAATTAAATATTTAGATAATTAATTACTAAATAATTATTAAATAACACTAAAAGATCACTTAAAATATAACTTAATAAACTTAGTTTATATGTAATTAATTCATTAATAATACCAAAATTTGATAAGAAATAATAGTTTACCTAATTTAATCATCTATATTCTATTAAATTACATTCAATTAAATATCTCATTATTTATTTATCTATCTGTAATTTTGCCGTTATCATTACATAGGTTCTAGTATAATTGTGTATGTGAATTCATTAAAAATATTTTAAAATAATTTCGTTTAGTTATTAATGTGTTAATCCAAAATACTTATAAAAGAAGTAATTACATCTAAAATATTTATATACATACTCGTATTATATAGTAGGTATATAATGCATATATATATATAATATTATTGTATATCATTATACATACAAATAACGATAATTTCGTAGTTATAATATCAAAAAAATTAAGAAGTATACGTGTAATTTTTTCATGTATATTGGTATATTATATACTTATGTAGGTAAATCATAGTTATAGATTTTTTTCTATAATATATGTCTAATATAAGTGACTAATTACAAATTTAGCAAGTATACAAATAATGTATAATCTATTTTAATAGTTTATTATTTATTAATATTTACATAAAAATTAATACTATTAAACAGTAATTAGTTTCACCAACTATTTTAGATTCTGAGCGAAGCGAAGAATGTATTGGTTTTACAATGATGTGTGATTATTTTTTTTTTTTTTTTTTTTTTTTTATTCTGAAGACATTTTTACTACCCGAAATAATGCTCCGATTATCACGAATAGGGTATGTTTCCGGTAGCAAAGTGGATCTAGTTGGTACTTTATTTAGGTCATTTTTTGAATTTCTCAAAATTGACCCTAAGCGGTAGAAAAAACTTCGAAAAAATGACGAAAAAGCGGCATTTTTCACGAAAAATGAAATTTTGACAAATTCAATTTCTATATTTCACGATAACTCAGGCAATTTTTAAGATAGCGACCTGAAATTGTTTTTTGGGTGTTCACATAGCTATTATACATATGTGGTAAAATTTTGGAACCGTTATGTTAATTTTTCTACAAAATATAGGACTTTGAATATTTCGTAAAATTCACGTTTTTACGTATATAATGTTTGATAAAATTGTCAATTTTGGGTATTTTGGTCTGAAAATTTTACTCAAGTATAATTACATATTACTTAACATCATACTAAAATATTATAAAAATCCATTGTCAAAATTTTTTTTTATAGCCGTTTTAAGTTGATATTTTTAGGAAAACGAAAATCTTAGAATCCATACATATAAATAAATATTCTGAAAACACTTTTACTACCCGAAATAACGCTTCGATTTTCACGAATAGCGAGTTTCAGATGTAAAAGTGGATGTAGATGGTACTTTATTTAGGTCATTTTTCGAATTTCTCAAAATTTACTATAAGCGGTAGAAAAAACTTCGAAAAAATGACGAAAAAACGGCATTTTTCACGAAAAATGAAATTTTGACGAATTCAATTTCTACATTTCACGATAACTCAGGCAATTTTTAAGATAGAGAACTGAAATTTTTTTTGAAGGTTCACATAGCTATTATATATATGTGGTAAAATTTTGGAACCTTTTTTTAAATTTTTCTACAAAATATTGAACATTGAATATTTCGTAAAATTCTCGTTTTTACGTATATAATGTTTGATAAAATTGTCAATTTTTGGTATTAAGGTCTGAAAATTTTATTGAAGTATACTTACATATTAATTAACATCATACTAAAATATTAGAAAAATCCCTAATCTAAATTTTTTTTTATAGCTGTTTTAAGTTGATATTTTTAGTTCAAACGAAAATTATAATCTGACTGAACTTCGCTCAGAATCGTTTTTTCGAATGCAATGGTTTATCATTGCATTCAAATTCTAAGTAAAATTAAACGCTATGATCCGCACACCTGTATCCTGTGCGGCAGGAGTATCAGCTCATCTTTTTTTCGAAATGTATCCATTCTGATTAAATTTATTCTGTAGTATAACGACCTATATTTCAATAACTTAATGATTTTAAATTTTTAATTACCTCAGGCAACGTACAACATTCATCCATAGGTAATATTATATAATATGAATTATAAGTATAAAAATATTTTAATAAATAAAAATATATTAAATATTAAAAGTGCACAAGCACTAAAACGCATTTAAAATAATATTAAGTACCAGTACGTAATATAGTTACAAATTACAAAATTGAATATGTATTTAAGTGGTTTTTATATATTATGTTGCATTACTGCATTATTGCCAAATAATATTTTAATATAATATGTATATCATCGTAATTCATAATATTGCCTTTACAATAATACTAAATTTCATAACATCACAGTAGTTTAAAATGTTTCCACTCACCCGTTATAATATCGTATATTTGAAAATTGTATGTATATCCATGTGATATATTAAATATAAAATTGCTCAGTCATTATATGAAACTAGAAATGCAAAATAAACCAAATGTCATAAGCTTTATATATTGATTTTTATCATTATTATTAGAAACTTTGTAACATTAATACATTACAATAATTAATGATACTTCTTTAATTAAATCAATAATTAGATATCTCAATAATAATTAAAAATATATTCATCGTATAGATATTATAAATTGGTAACGTTATTCTACAAAACACAATTATATTCATCCTATTATAGAATAAGAAATACTGATACATCAGGAGGATAGATTTTAGAATAAAAATTATCATCCCTGGAGGCTGGAAAGTTGAGTTTTATGAATAGTACAACAGAATAATATTATTATTGGATAATATAGTATATCGCATATAATGAATGAATAATGTGATACACTTCACAATAAATAAATGTAACTACGTCTATTTTACATTTTAAATTGAAATTATTCAAATGTAACTTGTAAGTTAGATTAAGGATGAAGGATCATAGGTTGTTGGATACGCGTCGGTCGAACGCAAGACGCACACCTGCGTTCGAAGGTCATTTATTCATGGTCGCAACAACGCCATATCCACAACGTAATCCAGCCGCCGCCGACAAGCGTGTCAATAATTCTAATGTCATTCTTGTCGGTGATCTAGGCAGCGTTGGGTTTCTTTTTGATACGTTGTTGTGGCCATGCACATAATTCCGTCGCCGTCCTCGTCGTCGCGCTGTAGTCTTTCGTCCGGTCTTTTTCTCGCCGCCGCCGCCGCCGCCGCCGCCGCCGCCGCCGTCAACGTTATTCTTGCGAGGACAAATACAACGTTGTATGTAACCGCCGTTGTCACGTTCGCCAGTGCCGTCATTCAGGATTTTTCGTCGCCTTTTTTGACGTTAACACGTTTTCTTTCGACGTATCCGTCGCATCCCTCTCGCTCTGTCGTGTATTGAAGGGCGGATTTATGTGGGGGGGCGATGTGGCGATCGCCCTTCCATTGGGCTTTTTTTTAGCATGTTTTTATCAATAAATAGTAGTTACGTTGTGGTCAATGACAAATATCTTCTCTACATCGTGGGTCAAGGCAATAACATAATATCAATATTGATACCTAGTTGATACACCTTGGTTGTGGTAACATGGTAATAGCCATAATCAATCATATTAAGTATTCCCCTGCGTGTATTCGTTAATGTTGATGACACACGTTCGAGCAGTGCACGCGTTATTTCTCTTTACTCTCCGTCGTATATACCTACGCATTTTGACACGAACCATTTATTCGTGTCCCGCCATTGCTATATACGAGTACCTACTTACTTTGAGTAAGCACGATATGTTTATTTGTTTGTACTGGAATACATTTGGGTACCCTTTTTGTCCTTTATGGTGTTGCCGCGATATCCGTTTGGTTTGGTGTTCGCTTGAGTCGATTTTTACTTAGAGATGATTTAAAGCAGTTAATTAAAGAATAATCTCCACACATATATAATAAATATCTTTATAATAGAGTTGTACTAAAATATTGTTCAAATAAAATCACTTAAATATAATATTATATAAATTATTACATTTATTATTAATATTATCATTCGTAGGTGTTAACTTTAGTGATAATATAAAAAAAAAAAAAAGAATTACTTATTGAATACCTATATTAATAGATAATTATTATACAATCATTAATCAAATAATAAATTTTCCATTGTCCCAATATAATTAATTATACTTAATATACAAAATACAAGTTATTAAAATATTATTATATACCTAGTATTGCAATTATTGTTTATAAAGAATATATTTCATACTAATAAAACTTTTTAATAATTAGTCCATTTTCATGGTAAGTAATTAAAACAAATGTAAATAATTTTGAAGTGGTTTAACATTATTTTATATAAATATTAAATTTATTATATTATACATGATTGGGTATTATAAAAATAATGTTAATATAATGAAATGGAAGGTTAGATTTTACATTTAAAATATTATGGTCTGTGAAGTTTAGATAGTTATCAATAAAATTTGATTGTCAAATCATCCCATAAAGATTAAAGAATAATAAATATTAATACAGAACATTATAGATTTTAGACTAAAAATGGTCATATTTGTGAGATATATTTAGATTTAGATAACGTTATTTTATAATATAGTATATCGAATAAAAGAAATATAATGATGAAGTATGATTTATTTCACTGTTAATCTTATTAACGATTAATTGATATACTTAATTAAAATTTGATTTGACAACATATGCCCAAAGTACATGAAAATTACAAGGCAAAGATACTCCAAAAAAAGATACTCCAGGCAAAAATACAAAGATACTCCTATGAAATTTTAAAGTGATTGCTCCCATCAGTAACCATGAAAATATTTGGAGAAAAAATATAATTTCAATTAATTATTCACATTAAACTTAATTGTTTATAGTATATTTCGAATCACATGTTTTCTACGTATACTTTGAAATTCACCTTGCACTTTGTCATATTATATTATAATATTGAGTTCGTGTTACTGATATGAAATTGTGTGTTTTACCTATACAGCAAAAATATGCCTGGGTTAAGAAATTATTTATTTAAATTATGTTTTATAATTACATATTATAATAATTAATCACAAACAATTTTAAAATACATGTGTAGCTGATGTACCAGGTAAACGTCGTGTTTAGTAACAGTAATATAAAATAAAATTATGTTAATAGAAAGACTTTTTGTTATAATATCAAATATCAAGTTTGACAATTAACAGCAATAAACTGATAATGAATAATACAGTTCCAAAATGTTATCACATGCACTGTGTTTATATTATTACCTATTATAATTTTCAAGTCTCTAAATTCAATATCCTTAAAGTTTGTAGTTTTGAAATACCTACCTTATTATTATTATTAAAATCATTTTTCGTTAATATTTAAATATTGTCGAATTTTTTATTGGTTATTTATTCTTGACGCATAAGTTGAATATCGAGAAATTTGAAAAATTATAATATGCTCTTCTGGAATCATATTTTCTTATTCGTAGTAGGTAATCAGTGAATTTTTCTTCTTGAATAATAGAATTCATAAAAAAAAAAAAAAAAAGAATAAGAAAAAAAAGGAAAGAAAAATAAAAATAAACCTACACCTTTGTAAAACTATTACATTTTTTGCTTCACTCATAATTTAAAAAATTGTTTGAACGTCAAATAATTTAACTAAATAAAACCTATTTGTAAACATAATACAATGATGTCATACATGGGTTATTCGTGACACTCATTTATTTCATGTTCCATTATATTCACAAAAATATATGTCAATATTTCAATAACCTTTACTGTTGCGGCTAAATTTAATTAAAAAAAAAAAAAAATATATATATATATATATATATATAGTTAATCGTAAGTTGGATAATATATTTTATTCATAAAATTATTTGAATATTGTTTTTAATATTAAGTGATTATAATTTCAAATATCTTCGATTTTTAAGTACTATAATTTTAATAATCCCCAGGGCGCCTTATAATCACCTTTGTCGTTTTCCTAATTCATTAATTGTGTCTTCTGAGTACTCCACAACGCCAACCTCTTAATTTTTGGTGACAACAAAAAGTTGTATCTAAAGATTAATTGAATCACCGATTGCTACCTTTTTCAAGATGACCTACTCTGGTTGGTGTGATCCCTTGTTATCTTAATGAATATCCTCATATGCGCTGTATTCACTTTTACTCCTTCACGCTGACCAATTATTAGGTAATATTTTTTGTACAACCCGTGTTCTCCAAACGATGCGACCCATCAAATCATTTTACTGTTCTCTTATTCTTCAACAAGGTTGTGATTTTTGGGATCACTTAGTGTCTATGAAAGTGTCATGTGTCTTATTTTTTAAATGGGATTTTAAATTATTCCCATACAGCCTGTATGGATACAGGTAAAAATGTAAATAATTTTAACTCATTATTTTCGAAATGTGTCCATTCTAATTTAATTTATTCTGTAGTATAAGTATAACGTCCTATATTTCACTAACTTGATGATTTTAAATTTAAAATTTAAAATTTTTAATTACCTCAGAATACGAAACTAATAATAAAGACATAACTTATGGTAATATTATTTAATATGAATTATAAATATAAAAATAATTTTATAAATAAAAATATATATTGAATATGCACAAGCACTAAAACACATTTAAACTAATATTAAGTATCAGTACATAATAGTTATAAAATCGAACACGTACGACGTACACGTACCTACCTATTTAAGTGGCTTTTATATATTATGTTGCATTACTGCATTATTGCCACATAATTTTTAAATATAATATGTATTTCATCGTAATTTATAATATAGCCTTTACATTAATACTAAATTTCATAACATCACAGTAGTTTAAAATGTTTCCACTCGTCCGTTATAATATCGTGTATTTGAAAATTGTATGTATATCCCGGCGCATCCGAATTCCGTTAGAAAATTGTATTTTGTCCGAGTTGCGTCCGCGCGTTTTCAATGACAGATCCGAATTGCGTCCGCGATATTTTTGTGACAGGTCCGAATTGTGTCCGCGTATTCTTAACGACAAATTCGAGTTGTGTGCGTGATATTTACACGTTATTTTATTATGTTAATTATCCTTAAATAATAAATTAAAAGGTAAATTTGAATATATAAATATAAAATATAGTATAAAATGTATAATAATAAAAACAAATAGTGTTAATTTAAATTAAAAGGTAAATTTGAATATATAAATATAAAATATAGTATAAGATGGTATAATAATAAAAATAAATATTGTTCATTTTTATAAATAATTAATAATCCTTAAATAGGTAAAGTTTTGTAGGCTAGTTACTGAATAAATTCAAGGCGTGTAATTTTTTTATTTTCAAGCTGAGTCATTGCGTCTTTTATATATTCCTCTTTTTCCAAATATTCCCGTCGTTTCTTAGTTATTATATTTGGACTTCGTATTTTTATATAAATATCTATTTGAATATTTTTTAATACTTCTACAAATTGAAAAATATTTGGATATGGAGCATAAAACAAGCCATTTAATTTTACACATTAGACATTAATATAATATATATAAAATATTTTTCCCACTAAATAAGAGTATATTTACAATAAAAATAGAAACCATGCATACAACTCAGACGTGAAAACCACGGACGCAATGCAGAAAAGCTATACGAAAAAATCATGGACGTAATATTCGGACTTGGGGGCCTATTCTTAAAATCGTATGAATGGGATCCGTATACGGAAAACTTTGCTTTCACATACATTTTCGTATGATTTGAAAACATCCTATTCTTAAAAATTTTCCGTATACGGACTAGTTATGATATGTGAACGATTTTCACATGATTATTTCGGATAAATCTTTCACATAACATAACTAGTCCGTATACGGAAAATTTTTAAGAATAGGATGTTTTAAAATCATACGAAAATGTATGTGGAAGCAAAAGTTTCCGTATACGGATCCCGTTCGTACGATTTTAAGAATAGGCCCCCTGAATAAATACAATAATTTATAGATTACCGTATTTAAAAAAAAAAAACCTATAAATGAATAGGTACAATAAATTGGGAAAATATAATTTTACCAAGGGAAAAACTATTTTTCTCATGAAATACATGTACTATTTCAACGTTGCCGCTGTGAACCATGGGAAAATCATTCACATGCGGGTAATTCGTAGGAAACAAATTCGTATACGGAAATTTATAATTTAAGAATATCAATTTTTATCCGTATACGGAAAGTAATCATGTGAATAGTTCGTATACAGATCCCGTTCGTACAATTTTAAGAATAGGCCCCCTGTCCCTAATATATCGCGGACGCAATTCGGACCTGTCACGAAAATATCGCTGACGCAATTCGAATGTCGACCAATGAATATTTTTTCTTAGGATGCAATTCGGATGCAGCCGTATATCCATGTGATATATTAAATATAAAATTGCTCAGTCATTATATGAAACTAGAAATGCAAAATAAACCAAATGTCACAAGCTTTATATATTGATATTTATCATTATTATTAGAAACTTTGTGACATTAATACATTATAATAATTAATGATACTTCAATAATAAGATATCTCAATAATAATTAAAAATATATTCATCGTATAGAAATTATAAATACGAGTACAATACATAATTATATTCATCCTATTATAGAATAAGAAATACGGATAAATCAGGAGGTTAGATTTTAGAATAAAAATTATAATCTTAGGAAGCTGGAAGGTTAAGTTTTTAGGAAGATTAAGAAATTATTTATTTAAATTATGTTTTATAATTATTTATTATAATAACTAATAAAATACAATTTTATATTACATGTGTAGAAAATTTAACAAGTAAACGTTTTGTTTAGTAAAAGTAATATTTAAAATACAATTATATTAATAGAAAGATTTTTGTTATAATATCAAATAGCAAGTTTTACAATTAACATCATTAATTGATAATGAATATAACGGTTCCAAAATGTTATCACTTGAACTGTATTTACAGTACTTATATTAATATCAATTTCAATTTTCAAGTCACTAAGTTCAATATCCTTAAAGTTGTAGCTTTGAATTACCTATACTTTATTATTATTGTTATTGAAATTAATTTCGTTCAAATAATTTTATTCATAATATTTTTAATATTAAGTTATTGTAATTTAGTTCTTATATTTACCTTTTTTCTTCTCAATATTAGTCCGTTATATATATTTTGTAATTGGACATTACGCCCACGATTTTTATAAAGAATAATGTTATTGCCTACACTTGAATGTTTGATTGGGTTGCCTGTGTTATGATCCTAATTCATAAATTCTTAAATAAAATTCTACAAGTGACTCAACACCAAAATTATCATAAATTCTGCCTCCTCTGTACTTCACAACGCGAACCTCTGAATTTTTGCAGACGACATAATGTTGTATCTAGAGATTAAGTCAATCACCGATTGCCACCTTTTCCAAGATGACCTACTCTGGTTGGTTGGACCCCTTGACCTCTTAATGAATATTCTCATATGCACTGTATTCACTTTTACTCTCTCACGCTTACCAATTATGTTTTCAGTATAAAATAAATAATATACTAATAAAGCTTGCAGGAACCCCAATTTTTGACCTTGACTTTACTCTCACCCTTAGATTTTTACCCATCAGGCACATCCAATCATCCAAATAATATGCTATCCGGTTTCAAAATTTAGGTATCATTTGTACATCCCGTGATTACCGAAATATGTTACCCATCAATTCACTTTAGCTGTTCTCTTATACGACCTATACTCTTGAACATGGTTGTGATTTTTGGGATTACTTTACTGTCTATGGAAGTGCCTCGAAAAGTTACAGAAACGCTTCTTACGTACTCTAAGTAATACTTAGTATTATGACTTAATATCTATCACCTTCGACCTTCCATATGATTATTTTTTAGTTTAAGACCTCTTTAACCTATTCTTACCTAGTCTTTGTCTTTTCTTTCCAATATTCTTACAGACCTAACCGATTCTCCCAGGGGCTTGTCTAGAAAAATTTTGTGGTGGGTGGGGGGTTAATATTTTTATAAGCACGTATTTTAAATTATTTATTGAATCAGGTAATATAATAATTTTGCCATAATTTTGGCATATATAATATTCATACAATATACATAAGTATTCAATAAATAATAATATTAATCGATTGTACATATTAAATTATTAGTCGTTATAAATTGGTTATAATATGTAGGTAATCTAAAAAATAGTTATAACTTATAATAGTTAATAAATCCTTGTCTGTTAAACCTTGTGTGTTAAAGCGAACCTCGGGATATATTAAACTAAAATTGTATAAAAATATTAAGTATTACAATTTTTCTAAATTCGTTAAAATTTGGAGGGGGTTTGGAATACCTATCCAAAATCACCCTCTATGCACGCCCATGGTTTCTCCTATATTCCTGTCACAAATAACCCTCAAATTTCTTACCGTTTCACTCATTCAACTCCTCCTTTCTATTTTCTTTTCTCTCCGTCTAAGTTCCTTGATAACTCGTACCCGACTTATGCGTACTATAAATCCGGATTAGAATTTATATAATTAGCCAGTTTTCAGTGGTTTAGTGTAAGGTAGTTTTAGTTCTCTATTAAGGATTAAGTAATTATTATTTTACCTCTCTCTTATTTTTATGGTATCATTCTGTATTATGTTAATAAATAAATAAATAGTGTCGTTTATTTTGTAGTGTTATCAATTAAGGAAATTTGATAATTTATATTTTTTTGTTAACATAGATATAGATATAATTGGAAGTATGTATTATTAGTTATAAAATAATATGTATATAGATATAATATACAGGTTAGGTTAGGTTATATAAGAATATCAATTTTAATTATTATAATGAAAAAAATAAAATTTAAGAAATGCAAGTACATTTTAGAACATGATGAATTATCTGCAATAATTACAAAAATATTCAGTTAGTATCACAAACACATTTATGGTGACTGCTGATTAAAATTTATGTTGCCTGAGGCAAAAAACAATTTGGCTACCTCTCATAAACATTTAAAATTAGTTTAATTAAACCACGTAAAAATATTAAAATAATTTATAATATTTAAAAGTTATAAGTTATAACAATTATTAAATATGTACATTTATATATGTATATACATATGTATGAAAAATCGAATACAAACTTTATAAAATATTCAAAGACTTATTAATATTAGGTAGGTACTGAAAAAAAAATTATAATAATTTATTTAAAAGAAGACATAAAATAAAAAGTAAAGGTTTATTGGTGGTATTCTAACTTTTAAACATAAAATTTTTAATTATTTCTAAAAAACTTATATTATGGGCTCTATTATTATGAGGAATTTTCTATATTATTATTCTTGATGTTGTTTTTTATTATTTATATTCTTACATTTATTATTATTATTATTATTATTATTTTTTATTATTATTATTATTATTATTATTATTATTATTATTATTATCATTATTATTATTATTATTATTATTATTATTATTAATTATATAAACATTATAAACATATTTTTATTACAATACGGTCATCACTCCAGTTGTTTTGCTTTCGTTCTTCACTATTACAGTAACACGGATTACAAATACTCCTTTTCGATTGTATCCTTTTTTTTTACCTTTAGTTTTGTGATAGATTAAGATTTAGTATACGATTAGTTTATTATTAATATTATTGTTATCTTTTTGTTGAAATTTTGGTTTTTTTATTCTTCGATCTTTTTTGTGTTATCGTTTAGATTTATTATTCTTATTACCATTATACATCTCAATATATTTGGATCATACTTTATCAATATACATAGACTTTATAGGAATATTGTGAGTTATATTTATTAAAACGATAATCTTCTGCTTGTCGTATTTAAACCATCACCACCTTTCATTGACGAAAACGAAATCAATTTCGGGTACGAGGTCATTTTGTCATCCAACAAGCTTATCAGGTTAAAGCCGTGTGTAAGTCTGCCAGCAACGGTGTAGTGTGATAGGCCACTCTAGGTAATCTAGATACTACGAGTAGATTAATAACATCATTAACATTTTCGCGACCATAATTTTACAATGAATGTTTAATATTAGTTTTTGTATAAAATAGGTCACAATTTCCCCATTTCCCTTTAATACATAAATCCTAAACATAGGTAACTCAATCATCACGCTGAAGTGAAATAAAGAATACTTTCTTGACCTCTTAAATTGTTTGTTTTGGTTCTTCTTCTTTTGTATTGTACGTTATTATAACTCTGGTCCTTCAGTTCTTGTACAATAAATATTATAATCATTATTATTTAATTATAAATTAATTGTTCCAGCATATATTATACTACGATATTAATAAAGAAAATTATCGTAATAATTGCTTTATGTAAATTCTATATTGTGTATTAATAATGCTTTTTAATTATTAGCACATTATTATATTATATCCAACGGTATGTATTAAAATATGTAAATTTTTGTGAAATATTATATTAAATTACGTATAGTTAAGTAATTTCAAAATATTTTATTAAACCTAATATGTAAATAATATCAAAGAGAGAATAAAAACATATAGAAAAGATAATCTTTATTTAAATCTAAATAGGAAATTTTGTTTTAGATTAGAAATGTTATTTGTTGTAAAGTATAGTAGTATCAATAGCACAATGGAATTGTAAAATATAGATTATGTAAAAGAAGAATGAATCTCATTTTTCTTTTAAAATTAACGTATTTCCCTTTAATGTACAAATTGTTAACACATTAATTGTATGGCCATTACTTCTATGAAAGTTTTAAATCGATTCAGTAAAATATTGGGGTAAAATACAAAAAAAAAAACAATTATTATAAAGAAAAATCTGATTTGTTTATACTTTATGGTATATTTTAAAGAACTAGATTTCTACTTAGAAAACCGTCTTTATTTCTAAGTAGAAATTTAGTTCCTCAATATATATTATATACCATAAACATAAACAAATTAGATTTTTTTTTTTAATAATTCTAAAAGTAAAAATTATTCTACATTGCATAATATTTATCCTTTTAAAGAATAAGAAATACTGATAAATCAGGAGGTTAGACTAAAACTTATCATCCTTGTAATGTTGAGTTTTATGAATATTGTAACGGAGCACACAACTAAACGCTGTATTCACGGCGATATTACCGGCTAACCCTGCCACAGTGTTCTACTCGCAATCTATCCGAGCTAACGACTCTCACCGATGATACGGGAAACCGTGAACCGTAACAGAGTACAGCAATGAGCAAATCACGAACAAAACTACCGTATTGTATATTAATTATGCCTTTTAAGCATTAAACTATTTTCCTAGTAAGTATTTAAACAATTGTAAAGAATTCTCAGTAGTTTTGATATTATTTTTTATAAACATTAATATTATTATTTACATCAGGGATGGTCAAGTCAAAGTTAATAGAGGGCCATGTCATAAATTATTAAATAAAATATTTATTTTCATAAATTATATTATAATTATAAATTATATTTAATATTATTATTATTATTTTTTTTTTTTTTTTTGTATTTAATATATTTTTAACTGCTATTATTTTTTATGTTTAAAAAAAAAAATTAATACACCTATGTTCATACTTATCAAATCTGTATAACTAATATACATAATATAATATATTACCTACATAATATACAATATTACACTTTGTGTTATAAAAAGATAACCAATTATTCACGAGAGGTATATGTATATGCTATATTTAAGGCCCAAGTTTTAAGTAACAATTACCGATTATATTTATAGAGTTGTTGGTAAAAAGAGGCAATTATATGTGTACCTAGGGTGCCAAAATTCTAAATACGCCACTGAGCATTCTGACTTTAACCAGTTTGAAAATTTATAATATATGTATACCTTAGGTATAGGAGGAATTCAATTAATGCAGGAGAAAGGTAATTGTTTTTCATTGTAGAGTAATAAAAATGAATATTTTATAATATTTATAATTTTATTATTATCAGTATATACAAAAACTTAAACTATAATAATGTATATAAATTTATCTTTTTTTAATTAGTCCGTATGGAAAATCAACTTTGTAATTTTACATGTATGTACCTATTTAAAATATTATAATTTATTCTCAGATGTATTTACATTATGATATGAGTTTTAAATTTATTTTATATTTAATGGGTATAACTGTAACTATAATCATTATTATATTATGTAGTGATAGTGAATAAGTATTTCATTTCCCAATATATACAGTATGGTGCAGCGGCATATTTAGAAAATTGAAACGGAGCGGCTTGGCTGAGCCGTCCGTCCGAGGTGTGAATAATTACACGTCAGTTAGAGTAATCATGTTCCTTTATCTCTCACTAAAATATCAATATAACAATTATGGGGTTTACGTTTAGGCGCCGCCCGGTGAGGTTAAGAAGTGACCGGACGACAACCTCGCTGTTACAAAAGGGAAATAGTTCTATAGAAAACAAGTATACAGCTGATGGGGACGGGATCCGATGGATCCGTGTTCGGCAGACTGAAAGCAGTGGCCGAGGCACGGGTCCGGATCCGGGTAGACAACTTCCTATATAGGTGTAAGCGCCAATGGGTTACGGTGGTTAAGTCGCTGTCTCTTCGCCGTATGACTGGCCGTCGGTGGCTGGTCCCGGTTTCGGCTCGGCGTCTGTGAGGTGGTACCGGGTTGGATTCCCACGTTGTAGAATCGTCCGTCCGCTGATGTTGATTGCCGGGAGAAAGGGTGGCTATCAAAAATTTAATCTTTATTAAATAAATTATTTCGTATGAATTTTAATAAATGAAGTGGATCATATGTTGGAATAATTTCTTCGCCGTCAATTTCAAAACACAAATTCGTTTTGTTTTATTCTCTTCGGCATATTTTGACAGTATTTCAGACATAAAATAATTAATCCTGGCCTTATTGGTTCCACCTTGGTCACAAACCGTAGCTACTATTCTAAGTCCTGTTTTGTGGACACTTCGGATAACACATTTTATATATAATAGTATAATACCAGATCCGTTGTTTGTGTGGTACCTGTACAAAAGTAATAAGCATACGGCTGTTTCCATTTTTGGCAACGCCTCTTAACATAAACACAAGAACATGATTAGCAAATTTTAGTTGTTAATTAATTTCATTATTATTAAGACCAAATATTTTGTGTTATATTTAAGACCAGTACTTAAAGCCATTTCATCAAAAATTAAAATGCACTTTTTGTTTATATTATTTAATTTATTCATTTGATATTTTAAATTTTCTTCGATATGTAGATTAATTCCAGATTTGAATAAAATATTAGTTAACAAAATATTTAAAGTGGATTTAGATGGGAGAGCGAATATTGAAGATAAAAACCCATAAACTTTGGGTGATGTCTTGTATATGGAATGTGATAAAATTTAATCATCCAAAAAATACCTTTTTGATTTTTATGTTGAATATTTATTTGCGTTTTAATGAAGTTTAACGTTGTTTTATTTAATTTTACTGCTAAATTACTACAACTATCTGTTGTAACAAATTTTTTAGCAAACATGAGTTGTGTTTTTGATGTGCAGTTTCTTTTTGTCATTATATCAACTTTACTTATTAATTTATTAGCGACAACATACATTGTCCTTTTTCTAGGAGTTTAATCAACTATATACCAATATACTCTCTTTATACCAATATTATTTAGTAATTTGTTCCTTTTGGGAATAGTGAAGGATGTAGATTGCACTGGGAGAATTTCTAAAATAAATAAAATAGTTTTCATACAAGTGTCCATTAAGATTTACATTATTTTTAATATTTTTTCATACCTGGAGTTATATCATCTAATATTAAAGCTAATGGTGATGATGAACAATGAACAACGCATATTCATACATATATCATATTGATCGTCAATATTATCTTCAATAGTTAGTGACGCTAATATTATAGATGAAAAATAATGTGTTAGGTAATTATGTTTTTATAAGGTAATAAAGTATCAACACATAAACATTATTTATTGTTGAAGTATTGACTCGATGATAAACATTATACACAATAAACTTAGTTATATTTTGTATACATAAATTGTATATCAACTTTATTTTAATAAAAATAAAAAATGTTATTTTATATACATTCTATGTTTTTTCTTAATTTACTACCTACTTCTAAAATCATTTATAATATTACAATCCAACAATGTCAAACATAAAAAAATGTTTTTAAATATTTTGTATAATAAACAAAGTTTTTTAGTAGGTACCATAAATCTGTAACTGATTAAAATAGTTATATAACGTTTTAAAATTATAAAAATATATATAAGTATTTTTATTTACCTATAATATAAAATTCACAAGCGAAGAAAAACACGAGATAAAAATCTCGGCACACAAACATGGAAATATAAAATAGGTATATCTAATTATTTGATATAGCTTCTTTTAAAGACAAACAAGGCAATGAGCCTTTTTTAAACCGAGAAGTACCACTACTGTACCAGGAACTACTCAAATGTTCGCAACAGACCAAATATGTCTTTCTCACATACACTTTCGTTAGACTCTCCAACTTTTCATTTCCTGTCCTCTGTACCCAGAACACAAACTCACTATCGTTCAAAAAAAAAACATGTGTTTTTTACCGTAAAATCAACTTTTGCATCCCAACACACAACATTTATTTGAATGCATTATTGTTTATTCAAAAGTAATTTACGACAATAAAACTTTACAAGTTATATCAAATGACTTGAGTTATTCTGAAAACTTTGTAACTATGTACTGTACTACACTACTACTGTGTACAAGTGACTGTAAAAGTAATAAGTATGAATAATAACAAATTACAATTAGTAGAATAACTACGAGTAGAACATTCAATTAATCGTGAAAGAAACGAATAGAACATTGTTTATTCCACGATATTTGGTATACTAACGCAGCGAGTGATTCTCTTTTGAGTTATGCAAGAGATATTACTAATACAGCTGTGAGTTGAACCCCCTGGTATATACTATGAAAATAGGAAAAAAAAAATTTTCAAGTAGGTATAAAGTCCTCAGATCTATTTACTTATTGTAATATTTATTTAGGCAAAGATAAATAAATTAAATGTTGCAATCCATCAAAACGAGTAATAGTTTATTATAATATTATTATTACAATAAATAGGCAAATATGTGACCCTAATTTTTGAAATAAATAATTTGAGTATGTATTAAAAATATATTTTAAATAATGTAAAATTATACTAAGATGTTATAACATTAATTTATACAAGTGTTTATATACATATTTAATGTTTTTAATGTTTGATAAAAGTGACATTTTCTGAAAATTTTACTGAAGTATATTCACACATTATTTAACTTGATATCAAAATATTAGAAAAATCCCAACTCTCAATTTTTTTTTTATAGCTGTTTAAAGTTGATATTTTTAGTTTAATCGAAAATCTAAGAATCTATTGAATTATTCTTCTTATTACTTTTCAATACTTTTACAATAATGTTAATTAAATTGACAAATTATTTGATGGAAATTTAGGAAATTTTATTGGAGTTCAAATCCATTTTACTTAACTCAGTTCATATTAATTGTGAATCATTACATTTTTTATAGCTGTTTAAAGTATAAAAAGCCGAACTGGATACTAATGTGGAAGGAATACAAGTGAGGAAAGGATAGTATTATGTTTTAATTTGATTAAGATTTGAATGCATTGATAAATCATTACACTCGAAAAAACGATATTGAATTTACAGTTATAGATTAATGATGGACAAAATAATGATAAATGATTATATGGAATATGAAATACTAATGATGTTAATGAATAACAATAGTCTGTAGTAGCAGACGATTAAATCAGTTAATTAATATGATATTATATATTTTTTAGTAAAAAACATTAAATTAGCAATAATAGTCTAATAATGAGCAATAAAATAATAAAAAAGTCTAATAATAAATTTTAATAATAATAATAATTGTAATGATAATGATTACCTATACTACCTATACTGTATGGTTAATGTTTTAGTAGGTATATTAGGGAATAATACTATTGAATAATTAATGGCGAAAACGAATGATAAATATTCCATAAAATAGTGACTAATGATTTTTTAGTATATTTGTGATAATTTAAATCAATTCAATACCTATATTATCTGACTGAACTTCGCTCAGAATCGTTTTTTTGAATATATTGATTTATAATTGCATTCAAATCTTAATCAAATTTCAACATAATACTATAACATCAATATAATGCTGTTCCTCACCTGTATCCATTCAACAGCAGTATCCAGTTAGGCTTTTTTAGTTTCGATCATTGTATCCTCGATTGGTGAATCGCGGCCTACAACCGCAGAACTTTCTAGCGCTTAGCGCTAATCAATAGCCACAGAGGTTGCTGGCAAGTCGGACGAACGGTCCCGGGTCGACATGTGGACCACCAGCACTGGGGTCCGGCTAAGCCTCGCCCCGTACCATTTGGCTTCGGCCTAGCACTACCATCACCGCCACTGGTCGGACCACGACCTATTTCATCGTTTCCCACTTTTGGTTACGGGCAACCTCCGGCATGATTTAAGCACACCGACACCAGTAGACCGGGTAGGCGCCGAGGAGAAACCCAAGACCATTGCCGCAGGTTACCACAACAACCACTTTTTGTATCTCTCATTGCGTCTACTTTCAATTTCTTTAAGTTCTAGTCGTAAATCATCATTGGTATTCTTTAGTATGATATTTTCCGTCTCTAATTCACTAATTTGTTTAGTTATGTCTTGCATTTTACCTTTTACCATGATTTTTTGGGTTTAAATTATCTAAATAATTTGAGTCATGTATCAAGCTTCGTTGTTGGTGGCCAATTGATATGGTGCTTTTGCTGGAACATTTGGTTATCCGTATGTTGAAATAAAAATGTTTGTATAAATATTTGTTACAGTATCATTTTTATCTTTATTGTACACTATATATTAATTTATTACAAATAACGATAATCGAAGTGCCAGCGAACAAGGCTAACGTTAGCGGCCACGTAGAAACTTTATTACCCAGATTACACGAGCCTTAATAGGTCGTACTATTTACAAATGACTAAGTACCCCATGGAATATTAAAATATGCGGTCTACAATGACGTTTTACCAATTTGGTTAACTTAAATAAATAACGTATCCTCCGTGAAAATCCAGATGCAACGGGCCGACCGGATCAAATAGATCGCTGTTTGTTAGTCTTGAGAAGTACAGTTTTGGGGTTGGTTTGGAATGTTATATCGAATCAGGGAAAGCAGGAGACTTGGTGTAGTTGCTCTCATACCGTAGGCCACCAGTCGTCGTCGATATCTGAGCGGATGGAACTTGTCACGGTGCGTTGGTTCTCCTTCGTCAGCAATGGTGTGTAGTTCGATCCCACCGGGTCGCTGATCTCAGTCAATAACGTTGTAGATTTGTCGGAGCAAGGAATGAAGTGGGATATTATACTTCTCGGTTATGATAGACTGATCGTACCGCAGAGTATGAATATAAATTAAATTAAATTGAGATTTGAAATTTTTCTAATATGTTGAATGTTGATATCATGTCAAAATTTCTAACTTTATTAAACATTATATACATAAAAACGAGAATTTTACTAAATATTTAAAGTTCAATATTTTGTAGAAAAATTAACGTAACGGTTCAAAAATTGTAGCATACAAGAAAAGAATCAGATTCAGTGGTGTATACAGTATACTGTATATATAAAATAAATAAATTGGTATACACTTAAATATAAAAGTTTTAAGTACAATATATACAGTAGAATTAACGAAGTGCACAATAATATTAATTAAAATAAATTTATTATGTTAAAACATATGGTAGAAATTAATGATGGGGGGGAGCCGTAAACATTATTAAATTCTAGTTATAATTTCTTTTTATAATTATAAAAATATTTCGGCACTATGTTATTCAATTTATCGATTAGAGTCTATAAGATATTCAGACCATTTACTTTAAATTATTAAACTTTATAGAATTAAAAAGGATAATTTTATTAAATTTTCAAAATTATATGTTTTCACAAAAAACTAATGTAGCAATTCCAAAATTATTTTCATTATAGAATATGCTTTATTGTAAATATCCAATAAACTTTCAATCTTTAAATTTAATATTGCCCAAGCTATCGTAAAATATTGAAATCGATTTCGTCATAATTTCAATAATACCACATTTTCGTCGTTTTTTGGTATATTTTTGTAAAGGATTAGTTCAGTTTTGAGATAAAATCCTAACTAGATAACATTCTCTAACTAAATAACTTAGTTTATATAATAGGGGAATCATTTCTAGTCAAAAAAGTGTTTTCATGTTTTCATGTAAACAAATTATCTTTGTATTTAATTTTTGAATCTAAAATAATTAAATATTAACTGTTTTATTAAAAAGTTTAAGTTCATTTCATATTAATTTATTATTTCGATAATTTACAGGCTTACCTAAATGTCTTTCAATCATTTAATAAAAAATATTTTAATCATTTTATATACAGACTACGTATATTGCATAATAATAAATCTTTAATAATTAGAATATAGTGTTAATAGCAATACGAGTGGTATGTTATTAAAATATAATAAATTAGGATATACGTCAATTGATCGTGCAAAATTGATCGCGGACAATTGATCGAGGTAAAATTGATCGTACGTAACAATTGATCGCGAAAAAAAAAAAAACGTTTTTTTTTTTTTGTTTAAAATTTGTAATAAAATATACCTATAAAAGGCGCGTCAATTTACCGCAAATATTAACGATTTTATTATAGTTTAGGTATTAATATTCCTAAATACTAAAGTACATGGATTTACCCACAGGTGTATGTGATCAGGCACGTATCTAGACCGTTGGGGGGGGGGCGATTTTTTTTATAAATATGTATATCTATATCATAAGTTGAATACTCATATATATATATATACTTTATATACAATTAAAATAAATACACATAAACTATATGTTTAAACTGTATGTTTATATGTTTTATTATTTTCCATATAATGAGAGATATTTAAAGTTGCACTCCCTTGATCAGTGATTACGAGCCGCCACTGGTATTATTATATTATGTTACAAATATATATCTAGACTTATTCAGGTATTCAATTTCACTGTAACGTAAAAAGAGTTAATTTACAAAATTATTGCGATATTTCTATTAAAAGTAAAATAATTATTGAATTTTGTATAATATTATACGGTCCTTGGGGGGGGGCGATCGCCCCTATTGCCCCCTTAAATACCTGCCTGTATATGATGGATCATTTTCGGATGGTTTTTATATTTTTTTAATAATTACAACATTTTTTATAATTTATTTTTTTTATGTTTTAAATGTTTTTTTAACATGTTTTCAAAAATTTTAATATATTTATATATATATAAATATTTTTTAATAATTATAACATATTTTATATTTAAAAACGATTTTTCTTTTTATTCGCGATCAATTTTCGTGCGATCAATTGTTACGTACGATCAATTTTACCGCGATCAATTTTGCGCGATCAATTGACGGTACACCAATAAATTATACTATGATAATTTTACATTATTATAAACTTTAATTAATTATTTAATTTATAATAATATTTATAATTTATAATAATACATTTATTATTTTTTAATTTGATATACTTAAATAAATATATTTGAAACTGTGTTATTAATAATTATTATTGTGTTATATTATGAAAAAGAATTAATTTCCTAAATGTTTATGTATAATTGTATTATGTTTTACTATTAATAAAGATGACGAGATATAAGCATTTAGAGATAATATTCATATATACGGGAGATTATATTTAAACTAAAAATGAAATAACACAATTTTAAACAATGATTGTCAAAACTAATCTAATTTGTTCATAATGAAGTTCGTTAAGTCTACTTAAGAATAAATCTTTGCACAGAAGCACATACAATAAAGCTTTATAAAATACAAATATAACTATTTAAATTGCATCATTAATGTAATATTATGTGTTATACTATTTCCAAAACAAATGTAGGCAATATTTAAAGTCACTTAGACACTTTCATATCACATATTGTAATCGATATAAAAGTATAACATTTAAATAATAAAGATGTATCGCCGTTTGAGCGCAAGCACATTTTCAGATTTTCAGATTTTCAGATCTTTCATATCAATTCAGAATACTTTTAACAAACTTGAAAAGTCAATTATATCTAGTATTTATTAAAAAAATATATGATCCATATAAATATGTGAAGAATGTAAAGAATAATGTAAAAGATATTACATAGATACAACTTATCTGGGCAGGACAAGCATGGCGTAAGAAAGGATCATTGTCAAGAACAGTGGTAGAAAATGCTCTGCTTGGAAAATGACTGCTAGAACGCCCAATATTAAGTTGGGAAGATAGGGTAAAAAAGGATGTAGAGAAAGTAAAGCCAGAAGAAGATTGTTAGGAATTATCCATAGAACGGGAAATCTGGAGGCGAAAGTGTTGAACGGTATGTCTTGATTACAAAAAATCATAAAGAAGAAGAAGAATAACTTTTAAATAACATATAACGGATAAAAGTAATAATAATTACAAGATTAATAATAATATAAATGTTAATTATTTCCATGGACGTCAAAAGAAAATTTTAGTTTTAATACGTAATTGAAATAATATTAATTATTAAGAAATGTTCTAAAAAAGTATAAACTTAAAACATTAAAATCTTAACTTATTATCAATTATGTATATATCCAAATAAAAGATACAATATAAAATACATAAATAGTAACAATGTTTAAATACAAATATACTTATAGGAAAATGTGTAAGATATGGTTATATTGGTATGATAAAATTAAAACTAATAATCAAAAGAGACGGGATTCTCATTAGAATTATGCATTATCCTTAACATGGGTTGATTACGAGAATAGTTTGTAATGCAAAAAGGGACATATAAAGGATAAGGTTAGCACGAATGGAAGAAAGGAACTTTAAAATTTAATTGACTTAAAAATTCAATGGAGTCAATTGAAACATCAATTAATTAATTAATGTTACTAGAAGTGTAAGGATCCCGCATAACTACAACATACTCCAATATTGATCTTACGAGCGCACAATAAAATGCTTTAAAAGAAACTACCAAATTAAATTTGTTAGATATCCTTTTTATAAAACTAGTAGTTTTTAAAGCCTTACAACATGATTTCTTAATATGGTCGTTGAATGTGATTTCGAGATCAATAATCATATTATTTACGTTTATAAGGGGGTGCCATATAAGTTATAGTTAAATAAAAAAGGGAGAACTTATCCTGTAAAACGACATTGATCGGCATTTAGAGATATTGAAAGTCAAACCAAGATTATTTCCCATGTTCCAAGCGCATCTAAATCATATTGGAGTAAATGGCCATCATTTATGGAATTAATTTTAAAAACAATTTTAAATTATCTGCAAATAGCAAAAAACGACTGTTGCGAATTACACTATGTAAACTAATTATGAATAGGGAGAAAAATAGCGGCGAGAGATGACCTCCTTGAAGTACAACTGAAGGAACATCGCATACTTCAGACTTAATACTAAATACCTTTATATATACTCGTATTGCTTACGATTAGGAATGTGAACTAAACGAATATAAACTAAACCAAGATATTAGCTGTTCACTAAATCTACTGTTCATCAGAACTATTATCAAAACCTTATGATAAACCTTGTTAATACGACCTTGGCTCTATAGATATAGCTTAAAATAGTAATAGGCCGGTAATTAACAACATCAAATTTATCACCAGATTTGTTCACAGGAGTAACGGAAATGATTTTAAATATCTCGGGGAAGGTGCATAAATGAAGATTCTTTCGAAAAAGAAGCCAAAGAGGAAAATAAAGTGAAAAACGAATAAAATAAGAAATTCAGCTGACAGACCATCAGGACCAATCGATTTGTTGCCCTAAAGATTAGGTAACAGCTTCTCACATAAAGTACATCAAAGAAATAATTATTAGGAAGATCATTAGTTAGTTGATGATTATTAGAGGGGATATAGTTAATGTCAGCAATTTCACTAAATTGAAATGCTTAGAAAAGAAATCAGCTACCTCACAACTAGTTAATCCGTTCATCTTTACACTTTTAGAGATTGATTGATCAGATCTATTTTTCCTAATGAAATCCCAAAATTTCGATGGGTTATTGCAGAAGGAAGATTCAGTAGTATGAATAAAAGACCTACAACATTGTTTTGATATGCATTTATATTTCGCACGTAGAAGTGAGAATTAATGATAATTATTAAGATTAGGAGAGTTTTTGTAAATGGGATGAGCTTTTTTTTTTTTTTTTAAATACAACAATAATTAATTCCTTTAAAAACTAATTAGAAACTTTAGAACAAGTGAATTTTACACACGGAACATAACGCAATACCGAAGTATGCAAAGCATCTAGTATTGCTGCCGTCGCAGAATTAACGTCTAACTGAGAGACGGTATCACTGCAATTTAAAGATAAAAGAAATTTATCAATACTTTCAAAGTCCGCCCTATGAAAACTATAGAACAAATGGGATGAAGGAACCATAAATAAACTAACTGCCTGTATAAAATCAATGGATAATGCTGAGTGTAACGATCTTTATGCACGATTGGATTGAGAGCAGCATTTACTTTGAATTGATTATTATTATCAACTATAGTGTTGAATGCATTGAAGACAGTATTAATTTGAAAGAAATTATTAACTGCAAAGATTTGTAACGGAGCAGACTACATACCGGAGGGGCATTTGGACAATTGGATCCGTACCAAAAGGTGTTTAACGATGATCTGACCAAGCAGAGAACGCAACGGAGTCAGCCAATCTGAGAGCGCGCTGACGTCACCAAAATTGTATAAATACGAGTAGAAACCGACCAGAAAGTATTAGTTTCAGCCACACATTCAAGACGTAAACATTATTAAAGATTGTTCGAAGTCTTGAGAAGTGGAAATACTGGTACCAGCCCAGACAATCAAAACAGGAACACTGCTTGCTGGTTGGTCTTGTTGGGGCGTATTTATAACCAAATTTGAGTCAGATCTCCAGAAAGGCTTTTCCCACACTTTAATGCATTATATCGTGTTAATGAATAGTTTATGTTAATGTTTAGACTAAATGATATAATATTGAATTTCCTCTGAGTCGATCAATTATATTTAATTATTATTATTAATAATTATCTTTTTTTTCTATATATAGAGTAACCGTGGCCCGTGGGAACGGATGTCTAAGGGTTTTATTTTTATTAATCTTCTACTCGCCGACTGTGGTCACTTTTTTTTATTGCATTTGAGAAATGCCTTATCATATTGAGTGGAGCTGATTCCGGTGTCGCTTATTTTTTTAAATAATATAAACAAATTTATTGTGGTATTATTTAACTATGCATGGTCACCGTCTTCCGTATAAACGTGGGTTTCTTAGAGTTGTGGGTTAATTTAGCTGACTGTGATGATGTTTAGATGTGTGTTGCTTCGTTTATTAAATACAATGAAATTGGTTGAAAATTTTAAGCCATTTACTTCTTTCCAGGATAAATTAAATTTGTAATAAATAAACTATTCTCATTAATGATAATTTCCTAATCTCTTCAAATAATTGCAGCCATTAATATTATATATTGTAATATCCTGTTGAAACAAAAATATACTCGTACATTAACTTTTCTATCTCCATTGTTTCATATTTATTATTGTAAATATACAAACGAATATTTTCATGTACGATGTATCTAACAAGAAATAAAGTCACACTAGTTTCAAAATAGGTTGTATTGTTTTGTGTATTACATAAAACATAATATATCATATGATAATCAAATCATGCTATGGAAATATATTCGTATATTTTAATTTAAAGAAGAATGTATTATTTTATTATAATATAAACTTATTATATTTTATTTATATACGTATCGGTTTACTAACACTTGATACATTATATTCTGCATTGAATATACTCGTATTAAGTAGATATATTATAATATTGTGGTGCTAATTTAGTAACTAGAACACGATTAGGCATAAATATTTTTGTTCGTTTAATATATCTATACATATTTTATAAAACTATATTAGTTATTAAAAATACTATAAATAGTCTATTGGATATTATTTATAAAATTTTGTAATGATTAGAAATTTATATGCCTTATTACACTAAAAGTGGTATGTATTTAAAAAATTGTAAATTAATCCCAAATTTATGAACTTTATTTTTAAAACAAATAATTGACATAATATAATTTATTATTATTATTATTATTATGATTATTAGGACAATTGTACGAGTACCTACATATAATATAAAACAATTTTTATACCTTTTAGATTCTCAGCGAAGCGAAGAATGTATTGGTTTTACAATTTTTATTCTGTAAACATTTTTACTACCCGAAATAATGCTCAGATTATCACGAATAGGATATGTTTCCGGTAGCAAAGTGGATCTAGTTGGTACTTTATTTAGGTCATTTTCCAAATTTCCCAAAATTGACCCTAAGCGGTAGAAAAAACGGCGAAAAAATGACGAAAAATGAAATTTTGACGAATTCAATTTCTATATTTCTTAATAACTCGGGCAATTTTTAAGATAGAGAATTGAAAATTTTTTGGATGTTTACATAGCTATTATATATATGTGGTAAAATTTTGGAACCGTTACGTTCATTTTTCTACAAAATATTGGACATTGAATATTTCGTAAAATTCTCATTTTAACGTATATAATGTTTGATAAAATTGGCAATTTTTGGTATTAGGGTCTGAAAATTTTACTGAAGTATACTTACATATTACTTAACATCATATTAAAATATTGGAAAAATCCTTAATCTCAATTTTTTTTTATAGCTGTTTTAAGTTGATATTTTTAGTTCAAACGAAAATTATAATTGACTGAACTTCGCTCAGAATCGTCTTTTCGAATGCAATGGTTTATCATTGCATTCAAATTATAATTAAAATTAAACGCTATGATTCGCACACCTGCATCCTGTGCGGCAGGAATATCAGCTCTTTTTTTTTTTATTTAAATATAACTGACTAAAATCTAAAATAGGCAGGATGTTTTTAAGGGTATACGGTATATACCCATTCAACAATTTAATGATTTAGCAATGGTTTTGCTTGTAAAAAAATTTTTTTTATAGATGTTTAAAATTAATTTTGTTATTTAAACGAAAATCTTAAAATCCACACGAATATTTTTCTTATTATTTCTCAATACTTTTAAAATAAAAATAAATAGAAAAGCCAAAACATTTGGAAAATTTTATTGAAGCATACTAATATATATCTTGACGTATTTTCAAAATAATAAGAAATTCTCAATTCATAATTTTTTATAAATGATGTTTAAATTCAAATTACACTAAATTCAATATTTAAAGTATTTATATGGGATTCTTCTTATTATATTTCAATATTTCAATATTTTGGGATTTATCTTTTTTATAACTGTTTAAAAAAAAAAAAAAAGGAAGGGATACTGGTATAGAAGGGATACATTTATGTAGAGAGAATAGTGTTAAATGTTGATTATAATTTGAATTCAATGGTACATCATTACATTCGAAAAACGATTTTGACCTATAAACTAATGATAGAATTAAGTACATTAAGCAGTCGCGTCTCATAAGATGAACTGAAAGATTGCATTTCAGATTTCGTCGTTTTCTTTATCTGTTATAATAGCGATGTAAACTTTTTTGTCTATTGAATTTAAAATTATTGTGAAATATTGATATATAATAAGAAGAATCCGTATATATAATTAATATATTGATTTAACTGAAATTTCAAATTTAAACACATATAAAAAAACATTGAGACTTGAGATATTCCTAATATTTTGGAAATACGTTAAGATATAGGTATACCAGAAAACTAGAATATAATTTTCAACATTATTCCAAATTTTTTGGTCTTTCTATAAATTTTTATTGTAATAGTATTAAGAAATAATAAAAATTATACTTGTATGGATTCTAAGATTTTCGTTTAAACTAAAAATAACAACTTTAAACAACTATAAAAAAAAGTTGACAGATGGAATTTTTTTAATATTTTGAGATCATGTTAAGTAACATATGAGTATACTTTAAAAAA
>JAIUCT010000017.1:9482980-9493374 GCA_021307375.1 Tetraneura akinire | reverse complement strand
CTCTAAATTCGCCCATGTTTAACAACCAACCAACAATACCTACAACACCGATCAGTTATTGTGAAAATGATATACTCTGTCTAAACTAAACTAATGATATAAAAAGATAAGCTGAAACTCCTGCCACACAGGATACAGGTGTGCGAATCATAGCGTTTAATATTAATTAGAATTTGAATGCAATGATAAACCATTGCATTCGAAAAAAAAGACGATCTGATACACCTGCCGCAGGGATATAGGTGTGCATATCTTAGTATTTAATTATAATTATAATTTAAATGCAATGTTAAAGCATTGCATTCGAAAAAACGATTCTGAGCGAAGTTCAGTAAGATAATGTAGGTATTGATTAATATATTGCCGTTTTTCGTCATTTTTTCATCGTTTTTTCTAACGCATAGGATCAATTTTGAGAAATTCGAAAAATGACCTAAATAAAGTACCAAGAACATCCACTTTCCTACCGGAAACATGCTATTATTAAAAAAATCATTTGAAAAAATATTGTTTTCCAATTTTATTTCTTTATTAGATCAAGATGATGTTAATGTTTTAAATAACATAAAATGGTTATTTCAAAATCCAAGAGGTATGCATATAATATTGAATTTATTTCATATAACATTTATGTTATACGGATATAATTATCATCATTTAAATATACAATTATGAATTATATTAGGTATATTTTAATAATGAAATTTGAATTTCTGAATATAATAATTAATAGTCTACGTCTATTATAGATCAAGAATATCAGAGTGAAAGTATAAATTTAAAAATTTTTAAAAGTCACTATTTGATTAATTTATGGAAAATTAAATATATTCAATATAATATAATATAATATTTTCATAATATCTTACAGTGTTTAAGTATATTTTAATATCTTTTTAAAAAAAACTCTTATAAATAGATTTAAAATATTGATTTCATTAATAGTGATATATTTTAAAAGTATTTGATTATATATTTGATAAATATCATAAGATGTGTTTTTTCGAGAGAAGGAGAGAATTTGTATTAGGTACATATTTTTAAAGAATATTATAAACATTTATTCATCTATAAAAAACTAATTTGTATGATTTAATATAGGCAATAATTAAATTTGTGGTACCTACATGAAATATGAATTAGTAATATCAAAAAATTGTTGCGATACCACAAGCATATTCGGATGGAAGATTATGCCAACAGTTGTACCAAAGATTTTAAACAGATTTACGACACAAATGAAGTCAGACCATGATCAGGCCTGAATTTTTATAGAGGATGGAGGTTTATAGACCTATAGAGTATCATTAATCGTTATATTGTCATTAATACTTAAATTATAATTATAATTACAATACAAACAGTGTTTTCAAGGTAATTCGTGAAGATAGATAAATTTGTATGAAAATTAAATTTAGAGTTTATAATGACAAGTGATATACCTGAATTTCGACTACTGAAGTTCGACTTATATTTTTTTTCTGACCACCTATTTCTTTCTATATGTCTATTATGTGTCGGTCTCTTTTGAACTGTACGTGGGTAGTTTTGACTCACTCACATTCCATTTTATACAGGCGGAACGAATAGTGCCGCTGGACGACGATGACGACATGGTTGTAATACGAAAGATACGTATTACGTATAAGTGTAATAGTTTACATCGCAATTATAACAGATAAAGAAAACGACGAAATACAATCTTTAAGTTCATCTTACGAGACATGACTGCTTAATGTACTTAATTCTATCATTAATTGAAATTTTAGATTGTGTAACATTTTTTTTTTTATTCCTACTCATCGTTAGAGAATACCACGTCAGCACAGTATTACGGTGGAAAGGATATAGATGTAAAGAGGAGCGTTGCATTTTGAGTAAAATTTGAATACAATTAAAAATAATTAAATTTTTAAACCGATTTCACCGAATATCATCAGATAATTTACATAATGATTAAAGTTTTTACATATTTATAGTTTCTAAGTACCATATAAATGGCCATAATTATCTCTAAATACTCAATTCTAACAGTATTTGGTCAAAATCGTTTTTCAAATGTAATTATTTATCATTGAATTCAAATTTACAACAAAATTCAACTATATACATTTTATCTTTATCACTTCCAAAGCAATATCAGATTTTTTTTTACTTTGAATATTAAAAAAAAAAATCCAGGTTCAAATTCTTCTAATTTTTAGATAACTTAATAATCAATATGTAGATATGCTTTAGTGAAATATTCAGACTTTTAAAGCCAAAATTGCTCATTTTATTAAACATTATTTTAAAAGTAATAATAGTAATAAAGTGTACCTATATGGATTCTTTAATTTTCGATTATACTTCAAAAATATCAAATTAAAACAGCTATAAAAAAATTAAGACTAGGGATTTTTCTAATATTGTGGTAACAAGGCAAGCAACATGTGAATATATTATATAAGTTATTTTTTCCCACTAAAAACCCAAAATTGCTCATTTTATTATAATGCAGATAAAAACAATAATTTTAGAAAAGTCCAAAATTCTATATTTCGTGAAAAAATTAACGTAACGATTCCAAAATTTTATGACATATATAATTTGAATATTCAATATTATTTTCAAATCTCTTAATTTAAAATTGCTGATTTGTTGTGAAATATTTAAATCGATTTCGTCAAAATTTCAATTTTCGTGAAATTGACGTTATTTGGTTGTTTTATTTATCACAAATTATTAATTATCAGAAATTCAAAAAATAAAATACCTACCACCTTGATAATATTTTTTTTTTCAGAATCATATGCTATTCGTTGTTTTCGGATCATTATTTTGGGTAGAAAAGTTTTTACAGACATAAAAAAGACACATACCATTCTAAATTCAATACATATTTTCCTTCACCTAATATCTATAAAAAATACAACTGGAAGATATTTTAAATCAATTAGAGTTCACCTATGTCCTGAAAGTTATTGAAAAAACTAATACCTAGTTTAATTCATACATCAAACCCATCCACTTTCCCAATTGTATAATAGTAGTTTGATGATTATCATTGTTGTGTAATCTCGACGAATTTACAATACAATTTTTATACTTAGGAATAAAGTATTAAACATCTATTTGATAATTTTTGTTGAAACATTAGATATAGACCATTATATTCATTTTACATTATGTATATAAATATGATAATTATGTAAACATTCTTATAGATAATAATTATTGTAAGTTAATACAAATGTATCATTTTAAAAATTGTTCAAAAACACATTATATCATAAATGAATAACTGACGTATGGTTAAATTTTACTGAATATAACCATAATTATTTTTATTATTATTATTTACTTAGTAAAAACCAAGTGAAAATGGAAGAGCTGGTAATCTTGCCACAGGGGTAGAGGTGTACAAGTCATAGTGTTTAATTAGAATTTAAATTTAAATGATATTAATAATTTTAATGATAAACCATTCCATTCGAAAAAATGATTCTGAACAAAGTTCAGTCAGATAATGTAAATATTGATTAAAATTTTGATATTTTATATTAAAAATATTTAAATCGCAAAGTTTTATCATAAATATACGTAGTATATAAATGAACCTTATACAATTTTCAAATTTCTAAGTTCAATATAAATGCTCATAAAAATCCCTTGTCTCCTAAGTGCCCATATCTGACATAACTTCGATCAAAAAATTTTTTCAATTGCAATTGTTTATAATTACATTTAAACTCTAATTAAAATTAAACACAATGATTTGCACTCCTGTAGCCCTGTGGCAGGATTATCAGCTTTCTATTTTATAATAAAAAAAATTGTGAATGTAATAATTTACAATTAAATAGAACTGAGTTAAGTAAAATATATTTAAGCTTCAATAAAATATTAAAAAATGTTTAAAAAAAATTTGTCAATTTTATTTAACAGTATTGAAATTATTGTAATATAATAAGAAAAATCTATATGAATACTTTAAATATTGATTTTACTGAAATTTCAATTTTAAACACCTATAAATAATAATTGTATCTTAATATTTTTCTAATTTTTTTGAAATACGTTATGATATCAGTATACTTCAATAATATTTTACAAAATTTTTGGATTTTTTATTAATTTTTATTGTAAAAGCTTGAGAAATAATAAGATGAATATTCAATGGATAATAAATCATAAGGATTTTAAGATTTTCGTTTAAACTAAAAATGTCATCTTTAAACAGCTATATAAAAAAAAAAAAAAAAAAAATTGAGACTTAGGATTTTTCTAATATTTTGAGACGATGTTAATTTATATGCAAATATACTTCAGTAAAATTTTCAGACCAAAATACCCAAAATTGGCAATTTTATCAAACATTGTATACTTAAAAACGAGAATGTTATAAAATATTCAATGTTCTATATTTTGTAGAAAAATTAACATAACAAAATTTTAACATATAAATTGTATATATATATACATATAATATATAACACCTATATGAATACCCAATAAAATTTTAAAGTTCCTAACTTAATAATTGCTTGAGTTATCGTTAAATTTTGAAATTCGAATTCGAATTCTTTGAAATTTCAATTTTCGTGAAAAATGCCGTTTTTTCGTTGTATTGCCCTCTAGCTAACTTATTTAACATTAATGAAAATTCTTTATCATCTTTTTGTCTCATGATTTCGGTCAACTTATAAAGTTTAAACGTTTCCCAAATTATTTTGATTGATATCATTTCTATATTCTATATCATTCTCATTAGGATATTTTAAAAACGTTTCATTAAAACTATTGTATAACTGTGTAGACAATACAGGTAGTCATTGGAAAAAACACCAAACACTATTATGTATAGGTTATATAATATATCACCGAATTTTTCGATAAATCTCATTTTAGACCTTACTCTTTGATCTATGTTCTATGATCTTCGATCTGTGATCTATGATCTGTAAAGGGCGCCAACCCCCGGGAGGTGCTTAAATAAGTATTACGAGATTTACGATGTAAATTTTTGTTTATAGATTGTTGCTATAAGCATTGATTAATTATGATAATAATCAATTATAATAAATAATAATAATATAATATAATATATAATTTATAATTATAATTAATCAATGCTATTAGTTTCAATAATATTATAATTTTGATTGCTATTAGCTTCATTAATAGGTATTACTATTTTGGTTGCTATTAATAATTCAATAACAATTTAATTATCACTAAGGTTACTATTATAATCAACAATCATTTAGCTGATGAATCAAATTCGTCGAAGGAAAAATGTTGTTTTTTCGTTATTTTTTCGTCGTCTTTTCTGTCGCATGGGGTCAAGTTTGAGAAATTCGAATAATGAACTAAATAGAGACCCAAACTACATCAAATTTTCAATCGAAAACATAATGCTATTCGTGAAAATCGGAGCATTAATTCGGGTAGTAAAATTGTCTTCAAACATAAAAAAAAAAAGAACACACATCATTGTACAACCAATGCATTCTTCGCTTCTCTCAGAATTTAAAACAAAAGAAGAAAAAAAAACAAGGATAAAAAAAAAGACATATCATTGTAAAACACTAAACCCAATACATTCTTCGCTCTGATCAGAATCTAAAATATAATTTACTTAATATACTTAATATGTGGATCAAAGAAATAATTTAGAATAAAATTGCAATATGAAAGATTTCATATATATATATACGAGATATATAGATATAAATTATCAATTAACTTAATATAATATGTGATAAAATATACACAATGGTTTATTTAGAACTCTAATGAAAATTAACTAAAATACTAAATAGAATATTTTCATTTAATTTTTAGCCTTACCTAATTATATGACTGATATTGAAGAGAATATAAATATTGGTAAGTGAAAATATGTATAATATAATTATATTTATAAAGACTAGTGTCCAGTCGTGTTAATGCCTGTCAAGAACCTTTTATATATTAAATATAACATATTTCGGTATTTTGATTTTGTTAATATATTTGTGTATTAATATCATAAAATTAAATTATAATTTTCATATTGAATATGTTATTTGAGAAGCCAATTTTAATTTTTTAAATAATTTAATTTAATTTTTAAAGTATTTATACATTCCAAGATTATAGCTAATCGAGAAAAATTTAAATAATCGATTTTTGGAAAATTTAAAAATGTTTCTACAAATGGTGAACACAATCCCATATACTCGTATTGGGGTCTATTATTTTATTTTATTAAATCAAATTCAATGATTTTAGATTTGTTTAATTAATTTAAAATGAAATATTTCCAAAAAATTCCTTATATAAATTGACATTAGTCACCACGTTGACATGAATAACATTGATTGATATGATACATTATAATATAATAATAATAATTAAGAAATATTCTACTACAAACAAATACTTTTCACACAATCGTCAATCATTACGTAGGCGGTGCAACGGCATCCATCAATACATCTAATTTTTATTGATTAATGATTATTGAATAGACAGATAGAACATAGTATAGTAATATTTGGTTCCTAATATTATATTTATACGGGTTACCCAGAAATGGCGTTATATAAATTAACAAATAATATTTTATAATATACTCGTATTATTATTTCTCATATTTCTCGTGGCAATTACAATATTATAATGACAATTTAGGTATATTACATTATAATTCATAGCTATATGTGGATCGCGTGTGGGCAATATATCTGCAAACAGTTCTAATGTTTATATTAGTGTACAAAGTACAGTGGCGCACCCATAGTTTTTTTTAAGGAGGGGGGGTCTAAAAACTACTTAATGAAAAACAAAACTTTTAATAGATAATAAAAATATTTATATAATTACTGATTATTAGCACAAAACCGATCTCATGACCCATACAATGCGTACATAATACAAAAATTGAATATTTTGTTGAAAATATATTAAAAATGAAATTACATAAATTATAATGATGATTACATAATTATAATTATATTATACATAATTATATAAATAATGAAATTACATTAAAACTTTTTTTTATATGTAGGTACCAACCTAAAAAATTTATATTCAAAAATTATTTATAAAATATTAATTTCAGAATAAAAATAAATTAAATATTAAAGTACAAAATCCAAGCGTCGTTTTTTTCAGTTAATATACTCGTAGCTTTAACTTCTTCTACAGCAACTGGCTGAAATCGGTGTATATATAAGATTAGCTAACCCTTGAAATCTATTGGCAGAAGTAGAGTTTCTTAAATAATTATTAATTTTTTTGAGTGATGAGAATGTTCGTTCCGCTTCACATGTCGTAACATTGAGTACAACAAGGATGTGTAATAACTAATAAAGTATATACATTTTCATAAAAATCAGGAATACATTTTAATAATGCATCTAACGCAGTCACTGGTTTAATGTCATATTCTCTCAAAAACTTATGCCATATATTTATTTAACTACTTCATCATAGATCGATAGCTACCAAATAATATCGATATATCATTTTGGTAAAAATGTTCAAGTTGATGAAGATCTGTTTTAATATTATAATCAATCAAAGCTTGAAACCAGATATTACTTCTCTATGAATATTAAATCAAACGTTTAATTGATCAATAATTGATTCAATGAACGGGATAAAAATGCATAATACTCTTCGGGCGTGTTCAATACCATATTTCACCGATATTTTTGTCTCTTGGCTATTCTTGGAATTTAAATGTATACATCAATTTCTTTAGATTTTCATTCAAATTTTCCATATAGCATTTTCCCGAATATTTATTAACTCTTTTATAATAATATATATATGATTAATGGCTTTAAATAAATAAATATTGGTCTTCTGCAAATAAATACTTAGAGGTTTGGTAAATTAAAAATTTTATGTATTATAAATAGACTAACATGAAATATTGAATTAATTGGCCTGTAAAGCCAACAGAAATTGGTTAGCTTTAATAGCAGTGTATTTATCAGACCATGTGATCATTTTTTCTAATCACCCGTAGCCCGTTTAGACATAAGCATTCTGGGTTCTATTTCGACACCTATGTTCAATGTAGCTCTACGATTGTTTGATTTTAAATTCCCGCCAATAGTGAGTGCAATAGATATTGCAATAGATGATAAATTTCTTTTGCGCATTTTTCCTACATAATAAATCAATTTTGATTATTAAATTAAAATACTAAAGATGCAGATACAAATAAAATCGCAAAGTAATTTTCAAGTGAAAGAGACGCTAACTACACCTGCTGGCTTTTCTCACTTCCTCAAGTGCCACCTTGCATATGCTCAGATATGCTTTACATTGTTTATTTTGGTTTCTAAACTTTGTTTTGTCATAATGTAATCAATTTGGTACCTCGCTATATCTACAGGAGCTTTCCATGTGTACCTTCTTCGTTGAAGGTTCATGAATATAGTGTTTGCTAGCACAAGCTTTTGTTGTATACAAAATTGTACGAGTCTCTCGCCTCTATCATTTCTTTTCCCTATTCCGTAATTTCCTACTATATATCCATTATTTTGTTCTCCTACTGATGCATTTCAATCCCCTAGGATAATGACGTTTTCTCCATCTGTTGTCATGTTAAGAACTTCATCTATTTTGTCATACACTTCTTCGACTTCATCGTCATCATGCGTTGTGCTTGCCATATATACTTAGATAATCGTTGTTATTGTTGGATAGGAGTTAATTTTTACCATCATTCTGTCAGTGCATTGATAATAGCTTATAAAATTTTTACCACATTGTTTATTCATCAGGAATCCCTACTCCTGTGTATCTATCGCTTGAACCTGTGTGAACAAATCTATATTCTTCGCTCTAAAAATCACCACATTCGGGCCATCTTATTTCACTTATTCCAAGTATGTCAATATTCAATCTTTTCATTTTCAGCTAAAGATTTTCAAATTTTCCACATCTTTTAAGGGATCTTACATTCCAGGTACCAATTATTTTGTACCTCCACTTTGCATCTCTCAAAGTAGTTTCCACCAGGACATCCTAATGGGAGACTATTTTACATCCGGAATGGCAATTCATTCTGCAAATACTAGGGATGTTAATGTAGTGGTTTCCTGTTTCCTTCCACATCGCAGTACTGTAGTCCCTTTTACCCGCCTCTTACGGTTAGCAGGGAATACTCTGGTTCTATTCTTTCCCGGAACTCAGACGGTACATAGACAGTAATATAGTACCTATTATATTATATATATATGTATAAGGTGTATATTGTATGGTGTCTATGTTTCTGAATCCCCAGGTAAGAATTCGATAATAAAGCTCATTCCTTCCGTTGCCGTTCTTAAGTCTAAGTTGCCTATAACTTTGTAACATAGTCTTAATCAGATATATGTCATATATCTCCCATATTCCCATGATAATAAGATATTTTATTTTTAAAACCCTTATTTGTGTTGATTTATTTCTTGAAGTCGAGTATTAAATGCATGATACATTACTGTTATATGTATGTATACATGTGCATTATCTCCATAAGATTGCCTCTCGTGACCCATGTTTGGAGTTGTTTGAGGTTAAACATTTCTTCAAGGGGTACTTATTAATCAAGTTATAACTGTGCACCTTTGTAAAATATTAATGTATCATAAATTCATACTACAGATATAACTTTAAAGTTTAAATACTTATAATACTTATAATACTTATAATACTTATAATACTTATAATACTAATAGTTGATAGAAGAAAATTTCCAATGTGAACGTGTGTATATAGTTTATTGTGTAAATTATTAATTACTTGAGAAATATGAATCGTATTTTAGTATCTAGCTTGAATTAATTTCTATAAAAATATATGTTCTCAGAAGTAATATTTTTTTAACATTAAAATGATAAGGATTAAAATTATGAAAACGTATAAAATATAAAGAATTATAATGTTTACAATTTATTCACAAAATTTACTTTTTTATATATTCAAATAGATTTTATGAATATGTATACTTCAATATAATAAAATATCATTTTGTATACAAGTATATTTAATATCAATATATATTATTATGTACCTACTCAAATATATTATATTGTATTTATTTTTTTACATAATATTTATTTTAGATAACATGCCGACTATAGCAATATTTTGCAATGAACATGGTACTTACATTTTTCATACTATATAAATATATTATATTATCGAATAAGTATTTTTAATTTTCAAGATAAAATGATATAAATTTGATACAATTATTTTAAATATAATATTATTCTTTTAAAGAAGTGTCGTGATTTTATCGACATGGATTGATATTTTATCTTATGGGTTATGTTACGAAAAATTAGTTTTTTTTATAATACCTTTTAAATATAAATTAAAATATAAATATCTTATATTTTACAAGTATATATATTTTCTTC